>JBBDGP010003763.1:0-234362 GCA_037952835.1 Lithobates septentrionalis
CTTCTATGAGTGTCCCTGCGGAGCGCCCCCACAATCTTCTATGAGTGTCCTTGCGGAGCGCCCCCACAATCTTCTATGAGTGTCCCTGCGGAGCGCCCCCACAATCTTCTATGAGTGTCCCTGCGGAGCGCCCCCACAATCTTCTATGAGTGTCCCTGCGGAGCGCCCCCACAATCTTCTTCTATGAGTGTCCCTGCGGAGCGCCCCCACAATCTTCTATGAGTGTCCCTGCGGAGCGCCCCCACAATCTTCTATGAGTGTCCCTGCGGAGCGCCCCCACAATCTTCTATGAGTGTCCTGCGGAGCGCCCCCACAATCTTCTATGAGTGTCCCTGCGGAGCGCCCCCACAATCTTCTTCTATGAGTGTCCCTGCGGAGCGCCCCCACAATCTTCTATGAGTGTCCTTGCGGAGCGCCCCCACAATCTTCTTCTATGAGTGTCCCTGCGGAGCGCTCCCACAATCTTCTATGAGTGTCCCTTGCGGAGCGCCCCCACAATCTTCTTCTATGAGTGTCCTTGCGGAGCGCCCTCACAATCTTCTATGAGTGTCCCTGCGGAGCGCCCCCACAATCTTCTTCTATGAGTGTCCCTGCGGAGCGCCCCCACAATCTTCTATGAGTGTCCCTGCGGAGCGCCCCCACAATCTTCTTCTATGAGTGTCCCTGCGGAGCGCCCCCACAATCTTCTATGAGTGTCCCTGCGGAGCGCCCCCACAATCTTCTATGAGTGTCCCTGCGGAGCGCCCCCACAATCTTCTATGAGTGTCCTTGCGGAGCGCCCCCACAATCTTCTATGAGTGTCCCTGCGGAGCGCCCCCACAATCTTCTTCTATGAGTGTCCCTGCGGAGCGCCCCCACAATCTTCTATGAGTGTCCCTGCGGAGCGCCCCCACAATCTTCTATGAGTGTCCCTGCGGAGCGCCCCCACAATCTTCTATGAGTGTCCCTGCGGAGCGCCCCCACAATCTTCTATGAGTGTCCCTGCGGAGCGCCCCCACAATCTTCTATGAGTGTCCTTGCGGAGCGCCCCCACAATCTTCTTCTATGAGTGTCCCTGCGGAGCGCCCCCACAATCTTCTATGAGTGTCCCTGCGGAGCGCCCCCACAATCTTCTATGAGTGTCCCTTGCGGAGCTGAGTGTCCCTGCGGAGCGCCCCCACAATCTTCTATGAGTGTCCCTGCGGAGCGCCCCCACAATCTTCTATGAGTGTCCCTGCGGAGCGCCCCCACAATCTTCTATGAGTGTCCCTGCGGAGCGCCCCCACAATCTTCTATGAGTGTCCTTGCGGAGCGCCCCCACAATCTTCTTCTATGAGTGTCCCTGCGGAGCGCCCCCACAATCTTCTATGAGTGTCCTTGCGGAGCGCCCCCACAATCTTCTATGAGTGTCCCTGCGGAGCGCTCCCACAATCTTCTATGAGTGTCCTTGCGGAGCGCCCCCACAATCTTCTTCTATGAGTGTCCTTGCGGAGCGCCCTCACAATCTTCTATGAGTGTCCCTGCGGAGCGCCCCCACAATCTTCTTCTATGAGTGTCCCTGCGGAGCGCCCCCACAATCTTCTATGAGTGTCCCTGCGGAGCGCCCCCACAATCTTCTATGAGTGTCCCTGCGGAGCGCCCCCACAATCTTCTTCTATGAGTGTCCCTGCGGAGCGCCCCCACAATCTTCTATGAGTGTCCCTGCGGAGCGCCCCCACAATCTTCTATGAGTGTCCTTGCGGAGCGCCCCCACAATCTTCTTCTATGAGTGTCCCTGCGGAGCGCCCCCACAATCTTCTATGAGTGTCCCTGCGGAGCGCCCCCACAATCTTCTATGAGTGTCCTTGCGGAGCGCCCCCACAATCTTCTTCTATGAGTGTCCCTGCGGAGCACCCCCACAATCTTCTATGAGTGTCCCTGCGGAGCGCCCCCACAATCTTCTATGAGTGTCCCTGCGGAGCGCCCCCACAATCTTCTATGAGTGTCCTTGCGGAGCGCCCCCACAATCTTCTATGAGTGTCCCTGCGGAGCGCCCCCACAATCTTCTTCTATGAGTGTCCCTGCGGAGCGCCCCCACAATCTTCTATGAGTGTCCCTGCGGAGCGCCCCCACAATCTTCTATGAGTGTCCCTGCGGAGCGCCCCCACAATCTTCTTCTATGAGTGTCCCTGCGGAGCGCCCCCACAATCTTCTATGAGTGTCCCTGCGGAGCGCCCCCACAATCTTCTATGAGTGTCCTTGCGGAGCGCCCCCACAATCTTCTTCTATGAGTGTCCCTGCGGAGCGCCCCCACAATCTTCTATGAGTGTCCCTGCGGAGCGCCCCCACAATCTTCTATGAGTGTCCTTGCGGAGCGCCCCCACAATCTTCTTCTATGAGTGTCCCTGCGGAGCACCCCCACAATCTTCTATGAGTGTCCCTGCGGAGCGCCCCCACAATCTTCTTCTATGAGTGTCCCTGCGGAGCGCCCCCACAATCTTCTATGAGTGTCCCTGCGGAGCGCCCCCACAATCTTCTTCTATGAGTGTCCCTGCGGAGCGCCCCCACAATCTTCTATGAGTGTCCCTGCGGAGCGCCCCCACAATCTTCTATGAGTGTCCCTGCGGAGCGCCCCCACAATCTTCTATGAGTGTCCTTGCGGAGCGCCCCCACAATCTTCTATGAGTGTCCCTGCGGAGCGCCCCCACAATCTTCTTCTATGAGTGTCCCTGCGGAGCGCCCCCACAATCTTCTATGAGTGTCCTTGCGGAGCGCCCCCACAATCTTCTTCTATGAGTGTCCCTGCGGAGCGCTCCCACAATCTTCTATGAGTGTCCTTGCGGAGCGCCCCCACAATCTTCTTCTATGAGTGTCCTTGCGGAGCGCCCTCACAATCTTCTATGAGTGTCCCTGCGGAGCGCCCCCACAATCTTCTTCTATGAGTGTCCCTGCGGAGCGCCCCCACAATCTTCTATGAGTGTCCCTGCGGAGCGCCCCCACAATCTTCTTCTATGAGTGTCCCTGCGGAGCACCCCCACAATCTTCTATGAGTGTCCCTGCGGAGCGCCCCCACAATCTTCTATGAGTGTCCTTGCGGAGCGCCCCCACAATCTTCTTCTATGAGTGTCCCTGCGGAGCGCCCCCACAATCTTCTTCTATGAGTGTCCCTGCGGAGCGCCCCCACAATCTTCTATGAGTGTCCCTGCGGAGCGCCCCCACAATCTTCTATGAGTGTCCCTGCGGAGCGCCCCCACAATCTTCTTCTATGAGTGTCCCTGCGGAGCGCCCCCACAATCTTCTATGAGTGTCCTTGCGGAGCGCCCCCACAATCTTCTATGAGTGTCCCTGCGGAGCGCCCCCACAATCTTCTATGAGTGTCCCTGCGGAGCGCCCCCACAATCTTCTATGAGTGTCCCTGCGGAGCGCCCCCACAATCTTCTTCTATGAGTGTCCTTGCGGAGCGCCCCCACAATCTTCTATGAGTGTCCCTGCGGAGCGCCCCCACAATCTTCTATGAGTGTCCCTGCGGAGCGCCCCCACAATCTTCTTCTATGAGTGTCCCTGCGGAGCGCCCCCACAATCTTCTATGAGTGTCCCTGCGGAGCGCCCCCACAATCTTCTATGAGTGTCCTTGCGGAGCGCCCCCACAATCTTCTTCTATGAGTGTCCCTGCGGAGCGCCCCCACAATCTTCTATGAGTGTCCCTGCGGAGCGCCCCCACAATCTTCTATGAGTGTCCTTGCGGAGCGCCCCCACAATCTTCTTCTATGAGTGTCCCTGCGGAGCGCCCCCACAATCTTCTTCTATGAGTGTCCCTGCGGAGCGCCCCCACAATCTTCTATGAGTGTCCCTGCGGAGCGCCCCCACAATCTTCTATGAGTGTCCTTGCGGAGCGCCCCCACAATCTTCTTCTATGAGTGTCCCTGCGGAGCGCCCCCACAATCTTCTATGAGTGTCCCTGCGGAGCGCCCCCACAATCTTCTATGAGTGTCCCTGCGGAGCGCCCCCACAATCTTCTTCTATGAGTGTCCCTGCGGAGCGCCCCCACAATCTTCTATGAGTGTCCTTGCGGAGCGCCCCCACAATCTTCTTCTATGAGTGTCCCTGCGGAGCACCCCCACAATCTTCTTCTATGAGTGTCCCTGCGGAGCGCCCCCACAATCGCGGAGCGCCCCCACAATCTTCTTCTATGAGTGTCCTTGCGGTGCGAGTTCCCCCACAATCTTCTTCTATGAGTGTCCCTGCGGAGCGCCCCCACAATCTTCTATGAGTGTCCCTGCGGAGCGCCCCCACAATCTTCTATGAGTGTCCCTGCGGAGCGCCCCCACAATCTCTTCTATGAGTGTCCCTGCGGAGCGCCCCCACAATCTTCTATGAGTGTCCTGCGGAGCGCCCCCACAATCTTCTATGAGTGTCCCTGCGGAGCGCCCCCACAATCTTCTATGAAGTGTCCCTGCGGAGCGCCCCCACAATCTTCTATGAGTGTCCTTGCGGAGCGCCCCCACAATCTTCTATGAGTGTCCCTGCGGAGCGCCCCCACAATCTTCTATGAGTGTCCCTGCGGAGCGCCCCCACAATCTTCTATGAGTGTCCTGCGGAGCGCCCCCACAATCTTCTTCTATGAGTGTCCCTGCGGAGCGCCCCCACAATCTTCTATGAGTGTCCCTGCGGAGCGCCCCCACAATCTTCTATGAGTGTCCCTGCGGAGCGCCCCCACAATCTTCTTCTATGAGTGTCCCTGCGGAGCGCCCCCACAATCTTCTATGAGTGTCCCTGCGGAGCGCCCCCACAATCTTCTATGAGTGTCCTTGCGGAGCGCCCCCACAATCTTCTTCTATGAGTGTCCCCTGCGGAGCGCCCCACAATCTTCTGAGTGTCCTGCGGAGGCCCCCACAATCTTCTATGAGTGTCCCTGCGGAGCGCCCCCACAATCTTCTTCTATGAGTGTCCCTGCGGGAGCGCCCCACAATCTTCTATGAGTGTCCCTGCGGAGCGCCCCCACAATCTTCTATGAGTGTCCCTGCGAGCGCCCCCACAATCTTCTTCTATGAGTGTCCCTGCGGAGCGCCCCACAATCTTCTATGAGTGTCCCTGCGGAGCACCCCCACAACTCTTCTATGAGTGTCCTTGCGGAGCGCCCCCACAATCTTCTATGAGTGTCCCTGCGGAGCGCCCCACAATCTTCTATGAGTGTCCCTTGCGGAGCGCCCCCACAATCTTCTATGAGTGTCCCTGCGGAGCGCCCCCACAATCTTCTATGAGTGTCCTTGCGAGGCGCCCCCACAATCTTCTTCTATGAGTGTCCCTGCGGAGCGCCCCCACAATCTTCTATGAGTGTCCCTGCGGAGCACCCCCACAATCTTCTTCTATGAGTGTCCCTGCGGAGCGCCCCCACAATCTTCTATGAGTGTCCTGCGGAGCGCCCCCACAATCTTCTATGAGTGTCCCTGCGGAGCGCCCCCACAATCTTCTTCTATGAGTGTCCTGCGGGAGCGCCCCCACAATCTCTTCTATGAGTGTCCCTGCGGAGCGCCCCCACAATCTTCTATGAGTGTCCCTGCGGAGCGCCCCCACAATCTTCTATGAGTGTCCCTTGCGGAGCGCCCCCACAATCTTCTTCTATGAGTGTCCTGCGGAGCGCCCCCACAATCTTCTATGAGTGTCCCTGCGGAGCACCCCACAATCTTCTTCTATGAGTGTCCCTGCGGAGCGCCCCCACAATCTTCTATGAGTGTCCCTGCGGAGCACCCCCACAATCTTCTTCTATGAGTGTCCCTGCGGAGCACCCCCACAATCTTCTTCTATGAGTGTCCCTGCGGAGCGCCCCCACAATCTTCTTCTATGAGTGTCCCTGCGGAGCGCCCCCACATCTTCTATGAGTGTCCCTGCGGAGCGCCCCCCACAATCTTCTTCTATGAGTGTCCCTGCGGAGCGCCCCCACAATCTTCTTCTATGAGTGTCCTGCGGAGCGCCCCCACAATCTTCTATGAGTGTCCCTGCGGAGCACCCCCACAATCTTCTTCTATGAGTGTCCCTGCGGAGCGCCCCACAATCTTCTATGAGTGTCCCTGCGGAGCACCCCCACAATCTTCTTCTATGAGTGTCCCTGCGGAGCGCCCCCACAATCTTCTATGAGTGTCCCTGCGGAGCGCCCCACAATCTTCTATGAGTGTCCTTGCGGAGCGCCCCCACAATCTTCTTCTATGAGTGTCCCTGCGGAGCGCCCCCACAATCTTCTTCTATGAGTGTCCCTGCGGAGCGCCCCCAACAATCTTCTATGAGTGTCCCTGCGGAGCGCCCCCACAATCTTCTATGAGTGTCCTTGCGGAGCGCCCCCACAATCTTCTTCTATGAGTGTCCCTGCGGAGCGCCCCCACAATCTTCTATGAGTGTCCTGCGGAGCACCCCCCACAATCTTCTTCTATGAGTGTCCCTGCGGAGCGCCCCCACAATCTTCTATGAGTGTCCCTGCGGAGCACCCCCACAATCTTCTTCTATGAGTGTCCCTGCGGAGCACCCCCACAATCTTCTTCTATGAGTGTCCCTGCGGAGCGCCCCCACAATCTTCTTCTATGAGTGTCCCTGCGGAGCGCCCCCACAATCTTCTATGAGTGTCCTTGCGGAGCGCCCCCACAATCTTCTTCTATGAGTGTCCCTGCGGAGCACCCCCACAATCTTCTATGAGTGTCCCTGCGGAGCGCCCCCACAATGTCTTCCATGTATCCTCTGTATTGTTTTTACTTTTCCTTCTTCTCATATATTTTTTCTTTGTAGAGATGAAGACTGATCTGAAATTATTATTGGAATGTCTGAAATATGAGATGGATAATCCGGAGTTACAGAAGGAGACGTTGGTGGCGATCCGCTCCATCTGCCAGAATAACAGTAAGTCCTCCGTCTGTATTGTGAATGGGGGGAGAATCTCCTCTATTCACAGAGGAGGGGGATGGAAGAATCCCCCCCCCCCCCAGGACATTATATTGTGACTGCGGCTCTCTCTGCTGTCAGAATTCGCTGATCGGCGGCCGCAGTCGCTCATTAAGAAAAGTTTTCCAACTTGTAGGTTTGTCAGAAGTTGATCTAACGAGTGACTTCTATTGAATGGGGGGGGAGGGGCACACACTGAATCTCAGGCGTCTGCAGAACCGGCCAATGGGCTCTGAACTCTGGGCAGAAATGTGTTTCATTATATACAATCAGGGTTTCATATCCTACACAGTTATGGTGCTGAATAGGGATGAGCCGAACACCCCCCGGTTCGGTTCGCACCAGAACCCGCGAACGGACCGCAAGTTCGCACGAACGTTAGAACCCCATTGACGTCTATGGGACTCGAACGTTCAAAATCAAAAGTGCTCATTTTAAAGGCTAATTTGCATGGTATTGTCCTAAAAAGGGTTTGGGGACCCGGGTCCTACCCCAGGGGACATGTATCAATGCAAAAAAAACTTTTAAAAACGGCCGTTTTTTCGGGAGCAGTGATTTTAATGATGCTTAAAGTAAAAAAAAAAAGTGAAATATTCCTTTAAATATCGTACCTGGGGGGTGTCTATAGTATGCCTGTAAAGTGACGCGTGTTTCCCATGTTTAGAACAGTCCCTGCACCAAATGTCATTTTTAAAGGAAAAAATCTCATTTAAAACTGCTTGCGGGTTTAATGTCATGTCGGGTCCTGGCAATATGGATGAAAATCAGTGAGACAAACGGCATGGGTACCCCCCAGTCCATTACCAGGCCCTTTGGGTCCTGTATGGATATTAAGGGGAACCCCGCACCCAAATTAAAATAAGGAAAGGTCCCTATATACTCTGAACAGCAGTATACAGGCGGTGCAAACAAGACAGGGACTGTAGGTTTGTTGTTAAGTAGAATCTGTTTGTAATTTTGAACATTTTTAATGTGTTTAGCTCCAGCCAAAAAATCTTTTCTAAGCTTTTTGGAAAACATAGGGAAGGGTTATCACCCCTGTGACATTTGTTTTGCTGTCTTTCCTCCTCTTCAGAAGATTTCACCTCACTTTTTTGTCCCAATGAAAAATGTTTTTTGAAAATTTGGGTTTTTTTGTGGAACAAGGATTGGAAAGCATCAGTGGAAAGGAGAAATTGTTTTCCCATATTAACTCTTACAGGAGAGAATTTCCCTTCCTAGGGGTAGATTTCATCTCACTTCCTGTTGTCTCCTTCCGTTTGCAAGTAGGAGTCGTTTGTAAGTTAGATGTTTGAAAGTAGGGTCCTGCCCTATATACTCTGCAGAAATTTGGGCCTTAGGTGTTGCTGTGGCCACAACACTGTAAGCCCTCACAGGGCCCTGCTGTGAAATATTAGATCGAGAATTGTAATTACATGCCCCTGTTGAACAGGAGCTGAAAAATTAGGCCTTAGGCACTGGTGCTGGTGCCACAACACTGCAACCCCTCACAGACACTCTAGTTGGAACGCAGGAATGAGCCCTGCTGCAAAGTATTGCATCAAAAATTGTAATTACACGCCCCTGTTAGACAGGGGCAGAAAAATTGGGCCTTAGGCACTGGTGCTGGTGCCACAACACTGCAACCCCTCACAGACACTCTAGTTGGAACGCAGGAATGAGCCCTGCTGCAAAGTATTGCATCAAAAATTGTAATTACACGCCCCTGTTAGACAGGGGCAGAAAAATTGGGCCTTAGGCACTGGTGCTGGTGCCACAACACTGCAACCCCTCACAGACACTCTAGTTGGAACGCAGGAACGAGCCCTGCTGCAAAGTATTGCATCAAAAATTGTAATTACACGCCCCTGTTAGACAGGGGCAGAAAAATTGGGCCTTAGGCACTGGTGCTGGTGCCACAACACTGCAACCCCTCACAGACACTCTAGTTGGAATGCAGGAACGAGCCCTGCTGCAAAGTATTACATCAAAAATTGTAATTACACGCCCCTGTTAAACAGGGGCTGAAAAATTGTGCCTTAGGCACTGGTGGTGGCGCCCAGAACCAAAAATGTTCTTACAAGCTATCAGCGTGATGATTGAGGAGGAAGAGGATAATTACTCAGGGATAGTCACTCAGCATCAGCATAGGCAGTCTTTGAAGGGATCTGAGATTTCAAAAAAAATTATTCGGTTACATCAGCATCAGGTGCTTGGTAGCTGGTGGTGATCCAAGACTGATTCATTTTTATGAAGGTCAGCCGATCGACCGAGTCGGTGGACAGACGCACCCTGTGATCGGTTACCACGCCTCCAGCAGCACTGAATGTGCGTTCCGAAAGAACGCTGGATGCAGGACAGGACAGTAGCTCAATTGCATACTGTGCAAGCTCTGGCCAGTGATCCATCCTCAAGACCCAGTAACCCAGAGGATTTTCGGTGGGAAAGGTGTCCAAGTCTGATCTTGCCCCTAGGTATTCCTGCACCATGTAAAACAGACGCTGGCGATGGTTGCTGGAACCGATCATACCTTGGGGCTGCGGACCAAAAAATTGTCTGAACGCATCGGTCAGACGGCCACCTTCTCCACCGCTCCTTCTTTGACTGACCGAAGCCTCAGCAACACGTTGTCCAGAAACAGGAGTTTGTAACCTCCCAGTCTCTGGGAACGCGTTGCGCAGACCTTTCTGCAAGGCCTCCCGAAGATGTTTCATCCTCTGCTCCCTCTGCGATGGCAAGATAAGGTCCGCAACCTTACCCTTGTAACGTGGATCAAGGAGGGTTGCCAGCCAGTATTGGTCCTTCTCCTTGATACCACGAATACGAGGATCCTTACGCAGGCTTTGCAGGATCAGGGAGGCCATGCAGCGTAGGTTTGCTGAGGCATTCGGTCCGGAGTCCTCTGGGTCACTAAGGACAACAACGTCCGCAGCCACCTCCTCCCAGCCACGTACAAGTCCATGTGTTCCTTGGGACTGATCCCTTAAAGACTGCTGCTGATGCTGAGTGCCAGGCTCCACCTCCATACTGACACAATCTTCCTCCTCCTCCTCCTCCTCGTCCTCTTCCTGTGTGATCGGCGGGCATGCAGGAACACTGTCTGGATAAAGGGGGCCTTGAGAGCTAAGGAAGTCCTCCTTCCTGCCTCTGTTCTGCCTCAAGTGCCCTGTCCATTATTCCATGCAGCGTGTGCTCCAACAGGTGGACAAGGGGGACAGTGTCACTGATGCATGCACTGTCAGTGCTCACCATCCTCGTGGCCTCCTCGAATGGTGACAGGACAGTGCATGCATCCCTGATCATGGCCCACTGGCGTGGGGAAAAAAAACCAAGCTCCCCTGACCCTGTCCTGGTGCCATAGTCGCACAGGTACTCATTGATGGCCCTCTGCTGCGTGTGCAGCCGCTGCAGCATGGCCAACGTTGAGTTCCACCTGGTGGGCATGTCACAGATTAGGCGGTTCTTGGGCAGGTTAAACTCCTTTTGGAGGTCCGTCAGCCGAGCACCGGCATTATATGACCGGCAGAAATGCACACAGACTTTCCTGGCCTGCCTCGGGACATCCTGTAAGCCCGGGTACCTGCCCAAGAACCGCTGCACCACCAAGTTAAGGACGTGAGCCAAACAGGGCACATGGGTCATTTGTCCCTGTCGGAGGGCAGAGAGGAGGTTGGTGCCATTGTCGCAAACCACCATTCCTGCCTTAAGTTGGCGTGGCGTCAACCACCTCTGAACCTGCCCCTGCAGAGCTGACAGAACCTCTGCCCCAGTGTGGCTCCTGTCCCCCAAGCACACCAGCTCAAGCACCGCATGGCATCTTTTGGCCTGCGTACTTGCGTAGCCCCTTGAACGCCTACGGAGCACCGCTGGTTCCGAGGAAGAGGCCATGGAGGAAGAAGAAGAGGAGGGGGTGGAGGAGAGAGGTGTGTCACAATCAGCATTTTGGAGGCGTGGTGGCGGAACAACCTCCAACACTACTGCACCTTGTCCTGCATCCTTTCCAGCTGCCAGCAGAGTCACCCAATGCGCCGTGAAACTTAGGTAACGTCCCTGTCCATGCCTGCTGGACCATGAGTCAGCGGTAATATGCACCTTACCGCTGACCGCCCTGTCCAGCGAGGCATGGACATTGCCTTCCACATGCCGGTAGAGAGCTGGAATCGCCTTCCGTGAGAAAAAGTGGCGTTTGGGTACCTGCCACTGAGGAACCGCACATTCCACAAACTCACGGAAGGGGGCAGAGTCTACCAACTGAAAAGGCAGCAGTTGAAGTGCTAGCAATTTTGCCAAGCTAGCATTCAACCGCTGGGCATGTGGATGGCTGGGAGCAAACTTCTTTCGGCGGTGCAGCAGCTGGGGCAGGGAAATTTGCCTGGTACAATCTGACGTCGGTGTACCAAAAGCAGATTGCCCACAAGTACTTGGCTGTGACACACCTAATTCTACACCTTCATTCCTCTCACTGCAGGTCTCAGAGAGGACTGAAGGTCTAGTGGGGTTGGAAATCTCAGCTGATGAGGAGCAAGGAGAGGTCCTCTTTGTTCTTTGGTGTGGGTCTTTTAGATACGCTTGCCAACGAACTGCATGGCAGGTCAACATATGTCTGGTCAAGCATGTGGTACCCAAGCGGGAGATGTTTTGGCCACGCGAGATACGCTTGAGACATATGTTGCAAATAGCAGCGGTGCGATCTGATGCACTCGTCTCAAAAAAGGCCCACACCAAAGAACTTTTTGAATAACGCGCAGAGACTGCAGCGCCCTGCACATGTGGAGCTTTGGGGTGTGATGCAGTCAATGTGCTGCCCTTGGGCTGGCCCCTGGAGGGCATCCTGCCTAGTTGGTGATGTGCCACCTCCTCCTCCTCCTCCTCCTCCTCCTCCTCCTCCTCCTCTCTCCTATCAGGCACCCACGTTGAGTCAGTGACCTCATCATCCCCTCCCTCCTCATCACTGGAGCAAACCTGGCAGTATGCTGCAGCAGGGGGAGCATGACTGCCAGATTGCTGTCCTTCTTGGGCACCCCCTATGTCTGTGCTCATGTTACTGCCTTCATCGAGCTCAGTATCATCATCAGAGCCTTCCAAACGCTGGGCATCCTCCTGGAGCATGTACCCAACACTGTGGTCAAACAGTTCGAGGGAATCCTCATGAGGACATGGTGGAGCTAGGGAAGGAGTCACTGATGACATTGAGCTGAGGGAAGAGGCCGCTGCTTTGCCAGACAAAGCACCCTGGGCATGGGTGAGAGAGGATGAGGAGGATGAGGACGGCTTGGTCATCCACTCGACCAAGTCTTCCGCATGTTGCGGCTCAACACGGCCAGCTGCCGAAAAAAAGGCCAAGCGTGTCCCATGGCCACGTGCTGATGAGGATGCACCGTCTCCACGACCAGCACTAGACACAGAGCCTGCTTGCCCTCTCTTATTGGCTTGTGACTGTCTGCCTCTCCTTCTTGGCCTTCCAGACATACTAATGGCCTGTAGCTGCACTAAGCTGGGATAGAACACCTGTAATTTTCTTCAGGTAGCTTTATATACTGTAACCAGACAAGCCTGCCTGTCAGTAGGAAGATAACAGGAACGGATCTAGCTGAACACTGTGAGCAGGACGCACTGCACTAAATGTATATAGCAGGAACGGATCTAGCTGAACACTGTGAGCAGGACGCACTGCACTAAATGTAAATAGTCTAGAAGATAATAGGAACGGATCTAGCTGAACACTGTGAGCAGGACGCACTGCACTAAATGTAAATAGTCTAGAAGATAACAGGAACGGATCTAGCTGAACACTGTGAGCAGGACGCACTGCACTAAATGTAAATAGTCTAGAAGATAACAGGAACGGATCTAGCTGAACACTGTGAGCAGGACGCACTGCACTAAATGTAAATAGTCTAGAAGATAACAGGAACGGATCTAGCTGAACACTGTGAGCAGGACGCACTGCACTAAATGTAAATAGCAGGAACGGATCTAGCTGAACACTGTGAGCAGGACGTACTGCACTAAATGTAAATAGCAGGAACGGATCTAGCTGAACACTGTGAGCAGGACGCACTGCACTAATGTAAATAGTCTAGAAGATAACAGGAACGGATCTAGCTGAACACTGTGAGCAGGACGCACTGCACTAAATGTAAATAGCAGGAACGGATCTAGCTGAACACTGTGAGCAGGACGCACTGCACTAAATGTAAATAGTCTAGAAGATAACAGGAACGGATCTAGCTGAACACTGTGAGCAGGACGCACTGCACTAAATGTAAATAGTCTAGATAGAAGATAACAGGAACGGATCTAGCTAAACTGAATACAGTGTATATATATATATATGCAAAACCTGGGATGCATATATATACACAATACACTGTAAGTGCAGCTAACTAACTGACTGTTCTGCCTAATCTATCTAACTCAAATCAAATGACACTGTCTCTCTCTCTCTCTATCTCTCAGCACACCGGAACACACACTACACAGGGCCGCCGTGCAGGCGGCCTTATATAGTGTGGGTTGTGTACTAAATCCCCTGAGCCATAATTGGCCAAAGCCACCCTGGCTTTGGCCAATTACAGCTCTCTCTACTGACGGCGCTGTGATTGGCCAAGCATGCGGGTCATAGTGCATGCTTGGCCAATCATCAGCCAGCAATGCACTGCGATGCCGCAGTGAATTATGGGCCGTGACGCGCCACACGAATTTGGCGCGAACGGCCCATATCGTTCGCAATTCGGCGAACGACCGAACAGCCGATGTTCGAGTCGAACATGGGTTCGACTCGAACACGAAGCTCATCCCTAGTGCTGAGTGTATTATTAGGAATTCTGAACATGAGATCCATTGTTATTCCTCAGCTTTGCAGCTCTTATCTCCCCGCCGACACCGGCCTTAGGAGACCCCAGAGTGGTGGGGCAGGTAAGGGAGGAGACATTAGAGAGGCGGGGAGATAAGGGAGGAGACAACAGAGAGGTGGGGGAGATAAGGGACAAGACCCCAGAGAGGTGGGGGAGATAAGGGAGGAGACCCCAGAGAGGTGGGGGAGATAAGGGAGGAGACCCCAGAGAGATGGGGCAGGTAAGGGAGGAGACATTAGAGAGGTAGGGGAGATAAGGGAGGAGACAACAGAGAGGTGGGGGAGATAAGGGAGGAGACAACAGAGAGGTGGGGGAGATAAGGGAGGAGACACCAGAGAGGTGGGGGAGATAAGGGAGGAGACACCAGAGAGGTGGGGGAGATAAGGGAGGAGACACCAGAGAGGTGGGGGAGATAAGGGAGGAGACCCCAGAGAGGTGGGGCAGATAAGGGAGGAGACACCAGAGAGGTGGGGGAGATAAGGGAGGAGACACCAGAGAGGTGGGGCAGATAAGGGAGGAGACACCAGAGAGTTGGGGGAGATAAGGGAGGAGACCCCAGAGAGGTGGGGGAGATAAGGGAGGAGACCCCAGAGAGGTGGGGGAGATAAGGGAGGAGACACCAGAGAGGTGGGGGAGATAAGGAAGGAGACACCAGAAAGGTGGGGGAGATAAGGGAGGAGACCCCAGAGAGGTGGGGGAGATAAGGGAGGAGACCCCAGAGAGGTGGGGCAGATAAGGGAGGAGACATTAGAGAGGCGGGGAGATAAGGGAGGAGACACCAGAGAGGTGGGGGAGATAAGGGAGGAGACACCAGAGAGGTGGGGGAGATAAGGGAGGAGACACCAGAGAGTTGGGGGAGATAAGGGAGGAGACCCCAGAGAGGTGGGGCAGATAAGGGAGGAGACCCCAGAGAGGTGGGGGAGATAAGGGAGGAGACCCCAGAGAGGTGGGGGAGATAAGGGAGGAGACACCAGTGAGGTGGGGGAGATAAGGAAGGAGACACCAGAGAGTTGGGGGAGATAAGGGAGGAGACCCCAGAGAGGTGGGGCAGATAAGGGAGGAGACCCCAGAGAGGTGGGGCAGATAAGGGAGGAGACCCCAGAGAGGTGGGGGAGATAAGGGAGGAGACACCAGAGAGGTGGGGGAGATAAGGGAGGAGACACCAGAGAGGTGGGGCAGATAAGGGAGGAGACACCAGAGAGGTGGGGGAGATAAGGAAGGAGACACCAGAGAGGTGGGGCAGATAAGGGAGGAGACACCAGAGAGGTGGGGGAGATAAGGGAGGAGACACCAGAGAGGTGGGGCAGATAAGGGAGGAGACACCAGAGAGGTGGGGGAGATAAGGGAGGAGACACCAGAGAGGTGGGGGAGATAAGGGAGGAGACACCAGAGAGGTGGGGCAGATAAGGGAGGAGACACCAGAGAGGTGGGGCAGATAAGGGAGGAGACACCAGAGAGGTGGGGGAGATAAGGGAGGAGACACCAGAGAGGCGGGGGAGATAAGGGAGGAGACACCAGAGAGGTGGGGGAGATAAGGGAGGAGAAACCAGAGAGTTGGGGCAGATAAGGGAGGAGAAACCAGAGAGGTGGGGCAGATAAGGGGGGAGACACCAGAGAGGTGGGGGAGATAAGGGAGGAGACACCAGAGAGGTGGGGCAGATAAGGGAGGAGACATCAGAGAGGTGGGGCAGATAAGGGAGGAGACACCAGAGAGGTGGGGCAGATAAGGGAAGAGACACCAGAGAGGTGGGGGAGATAAGGGAGGAGACACCAGAGAGGTGGGGGAGATAAGGGAGGAGACACCAGAGAGGTGGGGCAGATAAGGGAAGAGACACCAGAGAGGTGGGGGAGATAAGGGAGGAGACATCAGAGAGGTGGGGCAGATAAGGGAGGAGACATCAGAGAGGTGGGAGAGATAAGGGAGGAGACACCAGAGAGGTGGGGGAGATAAGGGAGGAGACATCAGAGAGGTGGGGCAGATAAGGGAGGAGACACCAGAGAGGTGGGGGAGATAAGGGAGGAGACACCAGAGAGGTGGGGGAGATAAGGGAGGAGACACCAGAGAGGTGGGGGAGATAAGGGAGGAGACATCAGAGAGGTAAGAGAGATAAGGGAGGAGACACCAGAGAGGTGGGGGAGATAAGGGAGGAGACACCAGAGAGGTGGGGCAGATAAGGGAGGAGACACCAGAGAGGTGGGGGAGATAAGGGAGGAGACATCAGAGAGGTGGGGCAGATAAGGGAAGAGACACCAGAGAGGTGGGGGAGATAAGGGAGGAGACCCCAGAGAGGTGGGGCAGATAAGGGAGGAGTCACCAGAGAGGTGGGGGAGATAAGGGAGGAGACACCAGAGAGGTGGGGGAGATAAGGGAGGAGACACCAGAGAGGTGGGGCAGATAAGGGAGGAGACACTAGAGAGGTGGGGGAGATAAGGGAGGAGACATCAGAGAGGTGGGGCAGATAAGGGAAGAGACACCAGAGAGGTGGGGGAGATAAGGGAGGAGACACCAGAGAGGTGGGGGAGATAAGGGAGGAGACACCAGAGAGGTGGGGGAGATAAGGGAGGAGACACCAGAGAGGTGGGGCAGATAAGGGAGGAGACACCAGAGAGGTGGGGGAGATAAAGGAGGAGACCCCAGAGAGGTGGGGCAGATAAGGGAGGAGACATCAGAGAGGTGGGGCAGATAAGGGAAGAGACACCAGAGAGGTGGGGGAGATAAGGGAGGAGACCCCAGAGAGGTGGGGCAGATAAGGGAGGAGTCACCAGAGAGGTGGGGGAGATAAGGGAGGAGACACCAGAGAGGTGGGGGAGATAAGGGAGGAGACACCAGAGAGGTGGGGCAGATAAGGGAGGAGACACTAGAGAGGTGGGGGAGATAAGGGAGGAGACATCAGAGAGGTGGGGCAGATAAGGGAAGAGACACCAGAGAGGTTGGGGAGATAAGGGAGGAGACACCAGAGAGGTGGGGGAGATAAGGGAGGAGACACCAGAGAGGTGGGACAGATAAGGGAGGAGCCACCAGAGAGGTGGGGGAGATAAGGGAGGAGACACCAGAGAGGTGGGACAGATAAGGGAGGAGCCACCAGAGAGGTGGGGGAGATAAGGGAGGAGACACTGTTATGGAAATGATTAAGAGCTCCAATCGAGCCCAAGGTTATCTGCTGCTGTCTCTAATTGGAAAGTGTGGATATGCATGCATATAAAAGTAAACACTCTGAGACACGCTCAGTATCGTTACCGTTACACTTCTAATTTATTCAAGGCGGTGTTAATGTTTTATACACACAAATACGTCATTGCTATGTTAGTCTAATAGGTACATCTCATTGGTTAAGATAGTAAAGAAGATGGAGAATGTTCATAACGAGGTTTGGCTGTCTTTGGTTTTATCTCCAGTTCCGCGTTCTTCTGATGTGTGGGATGTAGGGGGTACCCGCCATCTTGAGAAAATATAGGAACAGAGCAAACCTGTATACTTATATAATGAGTAAGGAGAAAAATATGTATGCACATAAGAAAATAGACATTTTCAGATTACTATTATTATTATCTACATCACATTCCTTCACAATCCCCCCTAAAATGACTATTTTCTCTTTTCTGTCCCTAATACTAAAGGTCCCACTTTGGCCTGGCCCTTCTCCTCAGCAACTCTTTTAGGCTGTATATAGAATTGGGCAGCAACTTGTTCACTTCCCTCCTCGATACAGCTGGAGAGGTGCAGTCAGGCGCTATCTATCCCTAAAACCCTATAGGATTGTGAGATTATGGACAGGGAGTGACTGTAGCGGAGTGAAGGGTTTGTCATCTTCCATCATAAGGAGGTCCTCTTCTTCTTGGTGGAGAAATGTAGGTGTGCTATTGTCTACAGCCTTGCTCATTAACTTTTTTACAAAAGGTAGAATACAGCATACAATCAGGGCTAAAAGAACCAGGATTATTAATACTGTTACCCGTATCTGGGCGAGCACCTTCTGCCACCCACTCATCCAGCTAAAGTATTGTTCCCATGGGTCTGTGATACCTGAGTTCTTTTTCAACTCCAGTGACAGATCTTCTAATTTCTTTATAGCTAAAGTAACCTTACCATTTGGGCCAATATTTTCAGGAATGTATGTACAACAGGTTCCCGTTTTTTCCTATGATTTTACAAAACACCTCCTTTCCCAGCTAGCACCATGTCTAAGGCCATCAGGTCCTGGAATGTCATGTAGGAAGTGGGGGATAACTGGTCAGCAATTCCCTGGAGGGCATCTTTAGAGTAATTTACAAATCTCTGTTGGTTATAATATGTGTAGTTTCAGGTTACCTAGAGGCTTTGTGACAGATGCACACCGTTGGGATCAGGTGTGCACCGCAAGTTAGTGGTCCCTATGGCTGACTGCTGCGGATTGTACCCTGGGAGGTTCAGGAAGCAGGTCTACTGGATCACTGACACAGATCCCACTGGGAGCTAGAGCATAGAATTCCCCAGGGCGCGGAGTCTAAGAGCCAGCAGGTGTTCACCAGAGCCTCTAGTGGTGAGGATGGACTGCGCTGCAGTCTGGCTCCAGGTCGCGGCCCCCAGGGTCTCACAGCTCACGCTCACGGTAGACTACAGGAGAAGAGGAAGGAGGGAGCTGGCTGGAACATCAGGGTCACAGGCAAACAGGGATGGTCGGGAACAGGCCAAAGTCGGTAACAGGAATCAGATGTAGGAAACACAGCAAGTACACATAGAGGCTAAAACACAGTGGTTGATCAGCACTGCTAGCTTGCAGTGCACAGGTTAATATAGGGTTCCCTGATAGGGCCTGGGGTGGGGCCATGCTTAGATGGGAGGTTACAAAAGCAGTCAGGTGAGGGTCAGCTGGTCTCTAGAGATGAACACATGGAGACAGGTATGCTGACCGACAAACTCTATTGCATAACCATGACATGTAGTTAATCCAATCTACATTCTTGCTGACAGTTGTTATGGGGATCAAAGACTCAAAACCAGCTTTTACCTGATCCCTGGCTTTAAATTCATCAGGGACCCCCTTGTAACCCCTATGACATGTATGTATACATGAGGATCAAAGCTTCCGGAGAGAGCTGCTCGCTTCCTCCTCTGACTGTGTGCTGGGTCAGTGTATGTATCAGGGGTATCTTTGGTTAGGATATGGGGGCTTTCTATTTTCATCTTTTTTTTCTAATGCACTCTGTGGTCGCCCAGTCTGGCCCTGTGTTCCAACCCACTGGCCCCCACAGAAACCACAACTCTGTCCCCAGTAACTGTCTGTGTGGCATACATATATGTCCTTACCGTCAGGGATATCACTGTACCAATGGCATCACCATGAAGGGTCAAACGGACAAGGTACTATGTCACAGTAATCTAAGGTAAAGGTGGTCACATGTGTACCTGAAGAGTTACACCAAAACGTAATTATGTTATCATTTTTGTGATGGCCACCTCCTGGGCCCCTCCCCCCTAGATCAAACAGAAAAAGGATATGCAGCACCCGAAAACACGCTCTCCTGCAGTGATAAGCGTGCATTCAGGTGTTCTTCCTGGCCAACTTGACTGAGGTGGCTGTGGTCAGCAAAACTTGGAATGGACCATCATAACTTGGCTCAAGGATCTCCAGACAGTAGTTGGTGTGTTCCTGTATCTAATTCAGGATCTGGAATGGAAGAAAACACCTGGACATGCATTCAGGTTAATTCTCGTGATAATGTGGTTACATAATTAGTCAACACATCAGACTGTAACTGTAACTGTTGTAGAAAGTAACAACCAAGTCTGGGAGCTGAACCAAACAAAATTTCATAAGGGGATAGGGCATGTTTCCCCTGGGGGTGTGTCTGACACTGAACAGGGCAATGGGCTAACTGTCTGGCCAACTCATGTTAGTCTCTTGGGCCATCTTTAACATCCTGTTTTTAGTGTCCCATTCATCCTTTCTACCTTCCCACTACTTTGAGGGTGGTATGGGATGTGTAGTGCCAACTGAACCCCCAGTGCTGCCCAAATCTCTTTAGTAAGGGTTGCTGTTAGGGCTGGTCCCTGATCTCTCAATATCACCTCTGGGACCCCAAATCTACATACTATCTCACTCAGTAGTTTCTTAGCTGTGGTCCTGGCAGTCGTGACCACTTCCACTAGGGCGTTTTCGAATCTGCCACTTCTTGGCACTTGAGAATGATCAATTTGCATCCTCTGGAATGGGGTATAGGGCTTTTGCCAGGTGCTTCTTCTGTGCTTCTTCTGTGCATCCTGGGTTACATTTGGTGCAGATAATGCATGATCTGCAGAAGTTGTCGGTCAGTGGAGTAACTCTTGGTGCAACACTTGTTGATAAGAGAGTTCATAAAAGTCTTTGTCAAGTGGGCAGCTCCATGTGCCCATTACACCACAGCTGGGTACATACTCCTGGGTAGACAAGGCTTCTTGTTGCACTCGAATAGTCCATTTCTGAGAGTTGCTCCTCTCCGTTTCCAGCTTTCCTTCTTATCCAGACTTGTTGTTTCCTGTAGTTCTTTTAGATAAACTCTGTCCACTGGGAAAGTCTGTAAGGTAAGCACGGGGTGGTCTTCTTCTACCACCCTGCTGTCCACTTCCCATGGACCACCAGCTGTCTGTTTGGCAGCTGAATTGGCTAGATGATTGCCTTAAGCTTCCTTTGAGTTCAGTTTGTCGTGTGCTTTACTCATAATAGTCACTTGGGTTGTGAGAAGCAAGGCATCAATCAAGTTTTCACAGGTGTTCCTGCAGCCATCAGGAATCCTCTGTTCTAGATAACACCATAATCATGGGCAATGCTGAAAGCATATCTTGAGTCCATATGAATGTTGGCTCTTTCTCCCTCTGCCCATTTACATGCTGTAGTAAGTGCTTACAGCTCTGCCTCCTGTGCAGACATCACCGATGGTAAGGCTTCAGCTTGTAGAACAGTGTTTTCAGTGGTGACCGCGTGTCCTGTGTGGTCATGGGGTGACAAGTCAAGACTCTACTCCTCCTCCTCCTTTCCCCCCTCGAGAAGTGGAAGAAGGGTGGTAGGGTTCAGTGTTTGACAACTTAATAGAGTAATGCTGTCCAGTAGGAGGGAACACAGGAGTCTCAAGTGTCTGGTAGTGGACAAGTGTTTCGGCTGGACCTTGGTTGAATATGGCAACAACGTCATGGGGAGCAAGCAGAACGAGGCAGTGTCCGAGGACCAAGTTCAAAGTTTTGTCAAGCAAGGCTTGTGTAGCAAAGCCAGCTCACAGACACAATAGGCCTCCTCTTGCTACCGCATCCAGCCGACAGGAATAATATCCTACGGAGCGTAGGCTGATGCCGTGTGATTGGGTGAGTACACCTGCAGCATGTCCCAGACGTTCGGATACAAAGAGCTTGAGCGTTTTGTCGTAGTCTGGGAGCCCTAGTGCCTGAGATGGCACACTTGAGGGCCTCAAACTTAGATATTTCTTCAGGAGACATCTGGAAGGGTCTGATTGCAGAGCATCAGTAGGAAGGCTTCTGGAATCCATGCTCTGCACTAGGAAATTAGTCCAAGGAAAATGACAGGTGTTGAGCACCACTGCATTTTGGGCTTTGAGGCTCTGCAGCCCTGGTTGGCAAGATAGCACAACAGGCTTTCTGAGGTGACTTCAACAGGGGGTAAGTCAGCTGCACAAAGGAGAAGGTCATCAACATGTTGGAAGAGAATCACTTTCGGGTGTTCCTCTTGTCATGTGTCAAGGATGATAGCCATAGCTTTTGCAGACTGGCTTGGAAAGTTCTGTGCCCCTTGCGGCACAACTATTTAGGTATGTTGCCGTTTCTTTCCGTGGATGAATGCAAAAAGGTACCAGCAGGAGGGGGGAGGGTGGACACTGAAGAAAACGTTTGTAAGGTCCACCTCTGTGAGGTATTTTGCAGTCAAAGGCATCCACAGTAGTACCTGGTTCTCTCTTTAGGATTCTCTTCTTGGGGTTATTTTGGTTTCCGGGGCAATGAAGCGCCCTCTTTTAGCTTGACTGAAACTGGTGGCACCTTTAAGTGACCGTTGTCTTCCGGTCCTGTGGACCATAGGCACGCAGGGATTCTGTCAAGTACTTCCTGCAGTATTGAACTTGAAGTTTTTGCTTCAGTAAGTGTCATCAGGAGAGGCTGAGAACACAAAGCAGATGAGTCTTCTAAAGATAGGGGAGTATGTAACTTCACCCCCCCTTCAGGCGTGTCCTGATTGAGGCCTGTAGTCTGGACAACACATCAGCTCCTAGTAGATTCAAGGGACATGTAGAGGACACCACAAATCTGGCAAGCAAATCAGGAAGTGGACTGGAGTGGGGCACCCCATCCATTCCTACGCAGGAAACATCAATAGTGGAAAGGAAAGAATTATCAGGCAGGTCCACAGCCCTCAACACGCTTCTGGCTGCACCCGTGTCAATGAGAAAGGTGGTAGGTTTTCCTTGTATGGGTAACGTGACTTTTGCTAAGGGTCCCCCAGTTCCACTTGAGGACACTGCCATAAGGGGTGACACGGGTTTGCCCATTTCCTAGTGAGAGTTGGGGCGTGGTGGTGGTGGTTCATGTCCCCGTTGCCCTGCATAGGGTTCCCTGTCTCGTTTGGGATATTTTGGGGCTCTGCATTCTTTCCTTATGTGACCCCGTTTCCCACAGTTGTAACAGGTGATCCTTACCCTGGTATTGGGCAGTGGTGGTGGACGAGTGTAGGCGGGATCTTCGTCATGGATTACCATGAGGGGCGTTGGTTTTTTACCTTTTTGATTTTCTATACCTCTGGTCACCAACAATAAATCAGACATTTTCATTGAATGGTATTCAGGGCGGGCCACCATCAGGCCTTTTCTGATATCCTCTCTGAGCCCTGAAACAAAAGCAGTTGATAACATGTGTGTGTGTGCCTTTATGAGTCTAGCATGATACTTCTTCACAGACTCCCCTTTATCTTGGGTAATATCTTGGATTGTGGTGGTCTGATCCGTCAACTTCTCCTTTGCCCAGTCATGGAGTTGTGCACAGAACTCCACGCCTGAGGTGTAGGAAGTGGCACTTGTCAGGCAGGCATCATTGAAGGCCATCTGCATGACTGGCCAAAAGACATATCCTGCTTTGATTTGGCATAGGCTGATCAAGTCTCTCCAGGCAGCTGAGTAAGTTTCTTGTATCTGCACTAACCTGTGGTAGAAGGCAATTGGCTGCTTCTCTGGGTCAGGCAGACTTGTCACTAAGGCCGCTGTTTGTGATAGAGTAAAAGCGACATACATCACTGGTGCCCCTTCTGGTAACCGAGACTGTTGTTGGGGCAGGGTCTGGCAAGAAGCACTGTTCCTTACGGTTGCCAGCATGTGTTTGAGATCCTCTCGGAACTGAGAGTCTGGAGCCGGATTGGGGGTTAAATCAGTGGGTGGCCCTGCTGCCTGCTGTCGGGCTTCCAACTCAGATGCTTCTTCATCATTAACATATCCGGCCTGGGAATGTGATGCTCCCGTATTGGGGAAGACAGGTGTGTGGTATGAACCATCTTGGTTTAAAACAGGGAGGGCTGGGTACAGGCTGTTTAAGCTTACTGGGTGTACCAAGATGGCCGCCGGCAGGAAGTGCACTGGACTGGGTAGAAAGTGAAGGCATGGGTGCACTAAGATGGCCGCCGGGCTGAGTTGTCACAGTGGGTTGTGCTTGGGTGGTGAGAAAGGAGTGGTTGTTAGACGGAGGGCAGTGCTGTCCCTCCCCTCCTTTGTTTCAAGTTCCAACATATCATCAGCTCTGTGATACACATACATAATACAATCGCCATCTTTCTTAACTTCCTTTATCCAATTTTCTTTATCACACAGGATTTTTCTCCCTGTCTCTTCAGCAACATAACTTTCGCCATTTCTTTCAACTTTGTTAACTATTTCAACATCTGCTTCTCTCCTTCTTTGCAATATCACTTTCTTTTCTCTCGTACAACCCAGGGGTTAATATTTTTCTTAGCGTTCTTATCAACAAATTCCTTTCTCCGGTTTAGAGTTGTTCTGACCCATCTCCCCCTCCTCTCTCAGGGCCTCCTAAGACGTAACCAAGGTCTCTAACTCTGTTTTGTTCGTCTGCCGCAGTCTCGGCTGACGGTTTGAAGGGGGAATGAGGACAACTAATGGTTTGATGACCCTCCTCTCTGGCTCTCTGTTCTATCTCTTCGAGGGTCTGCCCAACCCCCCCTGTCACCGGCTAATGTACGTTTAATCTCAGTACAAGCACGTCAGGGGTAGTAGGGAGCAACGGCTTGTGACCCAACAGATCCTTCGGGTAGCCTCCTTCTCTGACTTTCACCAGCCCACAACTCCTCTCATGTATAGCAAACAATAAACCACAAATACACTCAGGACAGGACATTACACCTGCCACTCTTCGAACTGCAAAATTTCAGCAGGCTAAAATAACCACAAGGGCAGACCACCCTGCAAAATAAACCCGTTTATAGACGTTTGCTACAAGGGAAACAATCTCATCCCAGAGGCCGAAAGCTCATCTGGAGATGAGACTACCCATTCACACATGTAGCACTTCAGGCTGCAAAGCCAGCAGCTGAAATTCCCCTCAAAGGTTCGTCGAACCCAGAGTAACCCGTCTATAACGTTTGCCACAAGGGAAACAATCTCATGCCAGAGGCCGAAAGCTCATCTGGAGATGAGAACACACATTCACACATGTAGCACCCTTAGACTGCTGAGTTTCGTAGCCCAAAGAATGGCAGACAGTGAACAAAAAATACAGTCAGCAGAAACCCATTGGCAGGTTCGTTAAAACAACCTCAGGCGAGGAATTACCTGCCTCTAAGACAGTCTCAGCATACCGACAGAATCCAACCGTCAACCAAAAGATAAGAGAGTCGTACAGTGGTAAGAATATAAATCAAACTCACCGTACTGTTAGGGCTGCGCAAAGACCCCACTCTCATCATCAATTAACGCCCAAATGCTTGTCGCGGTATAACTTCGACTGTAGCCTGAGGTCCCGGGTTTCGGCACCATCTGTTATGGAAATGATTAAGAGCTCCAATCGAGCCCAAGGTTATCTGCTGCTGTCTCTAATTTGAAAAGTGTTGATATGCATGCATATAAAAGTAAACACTCTGAGACACGCTCAGCATTGCTACTCATTACACTTCTGATTTATTCAAGGCGGTGCTAATGTTTTATACACACAAATACGTCATTGCTATGTTAGTCTAATAGGTACATCTCATTGGTTAAGATAGTAAAGAAGATGGAGAATGTTCATAACGAGGTTTGGCTGTCTTTGGTTTTATCTCCAGTTCCGCGTTCTTCTGATGTGTGGGATGTAGGGGGTACCCGCCATCTTGAGAAAATATAGGAACAGAGCAAACCTGTATACTTATATAATGAGTAAGGAGAAAAATATGTATGCACATAAGAAAATAGACATTTTCAGATTACTATTATTATTATCTACATCACATTCCTTCACAACACCAGAGAGGTGGGACAGATAAGGGAGGAGACACCAGAGAGGTGGGGGAGATAAGGGAGGAGACCCCAGAGAGGTGGGGGAGATAAGGGAGGAGACACCAGAGAGGTGGGGGAGATAAGGGAGGAGACACCAGAGAGGTGGGGCAGATAAGGGAGGAGACACCAGAGAGGTGGGGGAGATAAGGGAGGAGACACCAGAGAGGTGGGGGAGATAAGGGAGGTGAGGGGTGAAGATGGGGGTGTTCTGTTGTAGAGGGAAGGGCAATGTATGGAGGACGGGGGCCTCTGATGGTATATAGATCTCACGAGGTGGCAGAGTACTTATATTATTGTATTATAAAATGATTATTATTCAGTTGATGAAAATATACATTGATATGAATCTCAGACCCCTCTTGTATTTTCTGCAGGTGATGCCTGTGAGTACTTCAGAGAAATTGGTGGATTGCTCTTCATCGTGAGTTTGGTGAGATCCAGCGCTCACCTGACATTGAAGGAGATCTCCTTCTACACTCTCGGAATCCTCGCAGAGAGTAACGGTAATCATGTCTCACATAACAGATTGTCAGCTTTGTGCACAAAGATTATATTTTTATTTATTTATTTTTTTATGCAAATTCTGTTTTCAAACTACCCCCAGGAGGCAGCAATAATGGTTACCCCCCCCCCCCCAGAATAGCAGACTCCCCTTAACCATATCTTTTTATTTATTTGTTTTCAATAATTTTTATTGAAGTTTTTACATTAAAAAAAAAAAAGGTAATGGTGTAACAAACACCCAAAAAGTTCACCTGTCCTCACATTGTACAAACATGTAAGCTTCCAAGACGACATTTCTGTTTTTAGTCACACAGCAGAGATACACAATTCAGAAAAGATATGAACAGGGTTTGGTAACATTGTATCTCAGGTAACATCTCGACAAGCACTATATGATTGCACGGCGTAGGAGAAGAGTCCTACTTCTATTTATAATGACCAGATTAGTCCCAGACATCTCACAAATATGACCAACCCCTTTATCTATAGATCGTGTGCAACAACCGAACGTCTGAAGTGACCTTGTAGGGATCTGTCATTGCTCTACTGTATATGTTATGGAGATCATACAATATCATCGCAGGATCAACCAGGAATCTGAAAGATACTAAAGAAAATAGAGGCAGACCTGGGGCCGCCAGCCATGGCTCCCATCGTTTATAAAATGTATTTGGTGTACCCCTATTTATGATATGAGATGATATAAACCAGGTGAGGACATCGGGACATAAATTAAGACATAGGCCCCCAAAGGATGCATCACCCCCGGCAACCGGATATAGGGAGGAACAGATCCACAGCGCAATCTAGAACAGTGCAAGCAACTGAGGAGAACAATAAATAAACCCGCCATGTCTGCCTTCTCTTCTCCAAAAACCATCTCTGTACCCAGAATAGAGGGGGAGGGGTACAGAGGGGAACTACCTGCTTAGGGAACTACCCGCTCGGGGAACTACCCGCTTGTATCTGTCACCTACATCCAGCTGCCCCGTACCTTCTCAGACTTCCTAGGACACCCCCAATGTAAATAGATAGGGAGCCTTGTTCACCAATCCTTCCCTATTGGTCAGAGCACAAGCCACAGAACTTTTCCATTGGAGGAGGACTGGGCATAAAAAAGAAGCCCGCCCCATCGTCCCGAGTGTCTCTGAATTCACTGGATCTTCTGGGAAACCCGACCGATATACCTGGATGGTGAACAGAGCTGTGAGAATAGAGAGATTTTGTGTAACCGCCCAATGACGGGGCAAAGCCAAAATATAAGGGGGAGAAGATACATCTCCAACACTCGGGGGACCAGGGGATGTTCACTGGTCTGGCCGGTGTGTGGAAGATGCGGAGGAGAAATTTGTATTATTCTATGTCTAGATGGGACGAGGGGCTGCAGGAAGATCATTTCATGACATTTTTGTCTCATTCAGTATTTTGCCAGCAGACGTTGTGCATTCCGGAGCTTTTCGAAGATGTCAGTGTTGTGTTATCTGATGATCGATCGTCTGTCAGTTTTAAAAGGATATCAGTTTTCCTTCTTCTGGTTCTGGTTTCTAATAACAGTAAGTTTGTTTTCCTTATTAAACCAGAAAATCTCTTATTACAGAGCATTACAGAGCATTACAGAGTATTACAGAGTATTATAGAGCATTACAGAGTATTACAGAGTATTATAGAGCATTACAGAGTATTACAGAGTATTATAGAGCATTACAGAGTATTACAGAGCATTACAGAGTATTATAGAGTATTACAGAGCATTATAGAGTATTACAGAGTATTATAGAGTATTACAGAGTATTACAGAGCATTACAGAGTATTATAGAGTATTACAGAGCATTACAGAGCATTATAGAGTATTACAGAGTATTATAGAGTATTACAGAGTATTACAGAGCATTACAGAGTATTACAGAGTATTATAGAGTATTACAGAGTATTACAGAGCATTACAGAGTATTACAGAGCATTATAGAGCATTACAGAGTATTACAGAGTATTACAGAGTATTATAGAGTATTACAGAGCATTACAGAGTATTATAGATTATTATAGAGTATTACAGAGCATTACAGAGTATTATAGAGTATTACAGAGTATTACAGAGTATTATAGAGTATTACAGAGCATTACAGAGTATTATAGAGCATTACAGAGTATTACAGAGCATTACAGAGCATTACAGAGTATTATAGAGCATTACAGAGCATTACAGAGTATTACAGAGTATTATAGAGCATTACAGAGCATTACAGAGTATTATAGAGCATTACAGAGAGCCTTACAGAGTATTAGAGAGTATTATAGAGCATTACAGAGTATTATAGACTATTACAGAAAGCATTACAGGGTATTATAGAGTATTACAGAGTATTATAGAGCATTACAGAGTATTGCAGAGTATTATAGAGCATTACAGAGTATTATAGAGCATTACAGAGTATTACAGAGTATTATAGAGCATTACAGAGTATTATAGAGTATTACAGAGAGCATTACAGAGTATTATAGAGCATTACAGAGTATTACAGAGCATTACAGAGTATTACAGAGTATTATAGAGCATTACAGAGTATTACAGAGCATTACAGAGCATTACAGAGTATTACAGAGCATTACAAAGCATTACAGAGCATTGTAGAGTATTACAGAGCATTACAGAGTATTACAGAGCATTGTAGAGTATTACAGAGCATTACAGAGTATTACAGAGCATTGTAGAGTATTACAGAGCATTACAGAGTATTAAAGAGCATTACAGAGTATTATAGACTATTACAGAAAGCATTACAGAGTATTATAGAGTATTATAGAGTATTACAGAGTATTATAGAGCATTACAGAGTATTGCAGAGTATTATAGAGCATTACAGAGTATTATAGAGCATTACAGAGTATTACAGAGTATTATAGAGCATTACAGAGTATTATAGAGTATTACAGAGAGCATTACAGAGTATTACAGAGTATTATAGAGCATTACAGAGTATTACAGAGTATTACAGAGAGCATTACAGAGTATTGCAGAGTATTATAGAGCATTACAGAGTATTACAGAGCATTACAGAGTATTACAGAGTATTACAGAGTATTATAGAGTATTATAGAGTATTACAGAGCATTACAGAGCATTGTAGAGTATTACAGAGTATTATAGACTATTACAGAGTATTACAGAGTATTAAAGAGCATTACAGAGTATTATAGACTATTACAGAAAGCATTACAGAGTATTATAGAGTATTACAGAGTATTATAGAGCATTACAGAGTATTGCAGAGTATTATAGAGCATTACAGAGTATTATAGAGCATTACAGAGTATTACAGAGTATTATAGAGCATTACAGAGTATTATAGAGTATTACAGAGAGCATTACAGAGTATTACAGAGTATTATAGAGCATTACAGAGTATTACAGAGCATTACAGAGTATTACAGAGTATTACAGAGTATTATAGAGTATTATAGAGCATTACAGAGTATTACAGAGCATTACAGAGCATTACAGAATATTACAGAGTATTATAGAGTATTATAGAGCATTACAGAGCATTACAGAGCATTACAGAGCATTACAGAGCATTACAAAGCATTACAGAGCATTGTAGAGTATTACAGAGCATTACAGAGTATTACAGAGCATTACAGAGCATTACAAAGCATTACAGAGCATTGTAGAGTATTACAGAGTATTATAGAGCATTACAGAGTATTATAGAGTATTATAGAGTATTACAGAGTATTATAGAGCATTACAGAGCATTATAGAGTATTACAGAGAATTCACCATCAAAACAATCAAATAATACAAAAAAAATAATCAATTCACACAACCCATGTGCAACCATAAGCACAGAGAGCAAATTAGCAAAAAATGCACCAATACACTACAATATACAATATACTACAATATACAATATACTACAATATACAATATACTACAATACACAATACACTACAATATACAATATACTACAATACACAATACACTACAATACACAATATACAATATACTACAATATACAATACACTACAATATACAATATACTACAATATACAATACACTACAATATACAATATACTACAATACACAATACACTACAATACACAATATACAATATACAATATACTACAATATACAATACACTACAATATACAATACACTACAATATACAATATACTACAATATACAATACACTACAATATACAATATACTACAATATACAATACACTACAATATACAATATACTACAATATACAATACACTACAATACACAATACACTACAATATACAATATACTACAATATACAATATACTACAATATACAATACACTACAATATACAATATACAATACACTACAATATACAATATACTACAATATACAATACACTACAATACACAATACACTACAATATACAATACACTACAATATACAATACACTACAATATACAATATACTACAATATACAATACACTACAATACACAATACACTACAATATACAATATACTACAATATACAATATACTACAATATACAATACACTACAATATACAATATACAATACACTACAATACACAATACACTACAATATACAATATACTACAATATACAATACACTACAATACACAATACACTACAATATACAATATACTACAATATACAATACACTACAATATACAATACACTACAATATACAATATACTACAATATACAATACACTACAATATACAATACACTACAATATACAATATACTACAATATACAATACACTACAATACACAATACACTACAATATACAATATACTACAATATACAATATACAATACACTACAATACACAATACACTACAATATACAATATACTACAATATACAATACACTACAATATACAATATACTACAATATACAATACACTACAATATACAATACACTACAATATACAATATACTACAATATACAATACACTACAATATACAATACACTACAATATACAAAATACAATACACTACAATATACAATACACTACAATATACAATATACTACAATATACAATATACTACAATACACAATACACTACAATATACAATACACTACAATATAAAGTGTAATATAAATAATTCAGTGATATTTAAATTCAGAGATCATCAGTTAAATATTATAAAATGAAATTCAGTCTATCAAAGTGCTCCTTAGTGCTCCAGTATTTGTGAATCTTCCACCAAATTACAGTGCCTTGAAAAAGTATTCATACCCATTGAAATTCCCCACATTTTGTTACAACCAAAAACATAAATATATTTTATTGGGATTTTATATGATGGACCAACACAAGGCTTTACATTTACATGACATACATTTAATTTTTTGGTTGTAACATGACAAAATGTGGAAAATTTCAAGGGGTATGAATACTTTTTCAAGGCCTCTTACCAGACCATACAGATCTCACAGCATAAAGGTAAGGAGTGCTTTGCTGCAGCAGATAGAGCCGATGTTCCCACCACTGGATCCCTCCCCCATCAGGGACTCCTATAGTCAGTCATGGCGGGCTGTGAGTCCAGTCCTTGATCAGAGACTCCCCAGTGATGATATCTCCACATGTACCGCCCTCCTCCCGGCTACATTGTATGACATCGGCTGTAGTCTCGTATTATTGCGTATTTTACTTATTTGTGCTCCAGATTGCGTGTGGGTTGTATGAATTCTTATTTCATGATATCTGAACAATGTGTGTTTTGTATTATTTGATTGTTTTGATGGTGGATTCAGGTTTGTAGGTTGTGGTTTAGTCTTTGTGGTGGATTGGTAATCATTGTTTGTGGTGGGGGATGTGTATCCTGGGACTTTTTTGGAAATTCTTATGTAGGAACTGTTCTGCCATAGACCTGGCAGAGTGCTTGGATACCCACACACAAGTCACAGCCGGGAAGGCGGAGCTCACACACAAGTCAGGAGCTCACACACAAGTCACAGCTGGGAAGGCGGAGCTCACACACAAGTCACAGCCGGGAAGGCGGAGCTCACACACAAGTCACAGCCGGGAAGGCGGAGCTCACACACAAGTCACAGCCGAGGAAGGCGGAGCTCACACACAAGTCACAGCCGGGAAGGCGGAGCTCACACACAAGTCACAACTGGGAAGGCGGAGCTCACACACAAGTCACAGCTGGGAAGGCGGAGCTCACACACAAGTCACAGCCGGGAAGGCGGAGCTCACACACAAGTCACAGCCGGGAAGGCGGAGCTACACACACAAGTCACAGCCGGGAAGGCGGAGCTCACACACAAGCCACAGCTGGAAGGCGGAGCTCACACACAAGTCACAGCCGGGAAGGCGGAGCTACACGCACAAGTCACAGCCGGGAAGGCGGAGCTCACACACAAGTCACAGCCGGGAAGGCGGAGCTCACACACAAGTCACAGCCTGGGAAGGCGGAGCTCACACACAAGTCACAGCCGGGAAGGCGGAGCTCACACACAAGTCACAACCGGGAAGGCGGAGCTAACACACAAGTCACAGCTGGGAAGGCGGAGCTCACACACAAGTCACAGCCGGGAAGGCGGAGCTCACACACAAGTCACAGCGGGAAGGCGGAGCTCACACACAAGTCACAGCTGGGAAGGCGGAGCTCACACACAAGTCACAGCCGGGAAGGCGGAGCTCACACACAAGTCACAGCCGGGAAGGCAGGAGCTACACACACAAGTCACAGCCGGGAAGGCGGAGCTCACACACAAGTCACAGCCGGGAAGGCGGAGCTCACACACAAGTCACAGCCGGGAAGGCGGAGCTCACACACAAGTCACAGCTGGGAAGGCGGAGCTCACACACAAGTCACAGCCGGGAAGGCGGAGCTCACACACAAGTCACAGCCGGGAAGGCGGAGCTCACACACAAGTCACAGCCGGGAAGGCGGAGCTCACACACAAGTCACAGCTGGGAAGGCGGAGCTCACACACAAGTCACAGCCTGGGAAGGCGGAGCTCACACACAAGTCACAGCCGGGAAGGCGGAGCTCACACACAAGTCACAGCCGGGAAGGCGGAGCTCACACACAAGTCACAGCCGGGAAGGCGGAGCTCACACACAAGCACAGCTGGGAAGGCGGAGCTCACACACAAGTCACAGCCGGGAAGGCGGAGCTAACACGCACAAGTCACAGCCGGGAAGGCGGAGCTCACACACAAGTCACAGCCGGGAAGGCGGAGCTCACACACAAGTCACAGCCTGGGAAGGCGGAGCTCACACACAAGTCACAGCCGGGAAGGCGGAGCTCACACACAAGTCACAGCCGGGAAGGCGGAGCTCACACACAAGTCACAGCTGGGAAGGCGGAGCTCACACACAAGTCACAGCCGGGAAGGCGGAGCTCACACACAAGTCACAGCTGGGAAGGCCGGAGCTCACACACAAGTCACAGCTGGGAAGGCGGAGCTCAACACACAAGTCACAGCCGGGAAGGCGGAGCTCACACACAAGTCACAGCCGGGAAGGCAGGAGCTACACACACAAGTCACAGCCGGGAAGGCGGAGCTCACACACAAGTCACAGCTGGGAAGGCGGAGCTCACACACAAGTCACAGCCGGGAAGGCGGAGCTCACACACAAGTCACAGCCGGGAAGGCGGAGCTCACACACAAGTCACAGCCGGGAAGACGGAGCTCACACACAAGTCACAGCCGGGAAGGCGGAGCTCACACACAAGTCACAGCCGGGAAGGCGGAGCTCACACACAAGTCACAGCCGGGAAGGCGGAGCTCACACACAAGTCACAGCCGGGAAGGCGGAGCTCACACACAAGTCACAGCCGGGAAGGCGGAGCTCAAACACAAGTCACAGCCGGGAAGGTGGAGCTCACACACAAGTCACAGCCGGGAAGGCGGAGCTCACACACAAGTCACAGCCTGGGAAGGCGGAGCTCACACACAAGTCACAGCCTGGGAAGGCGGAGCTCACACACAAGTCACAGCCGAGAAGGCGGAGCTCAAACACAAGTCACAGCCGGGAAGGCGGAGCTCACACACAAGTCACAGCCGGGAAGGCAGGGCTAACACACACAAGTCACAGCCGGGAAGGCGGAGCTCACACACAAGTCACAGCCGGGAAGGAGGAGCTCACACACAAGTCACAGCCGGGAAGGCGGAGCTCACACACAAGTCACAGCCGGGAAGGCGGAGCTCACACACAAGTCACAGCCGGGAAGGCGGAGCTCACACACAAGTCACAGCTGGGAAGGCGGAGCTCACACACAAGTCACAGCCGGGAAGGCGGAGCTCAAACACAAGTCACAGCCGGGAAGGCGGAGCTCACACACAAGTCACAGCCGGGAAGGCAGGGCTAACACACACAAGTCACAGCCGGGAAGGCGGAGCTCACACACAAGTCACAGCTGGGAAGGCGGAGCTCACACACAAGTCACAGCCGGGAAGGCGGAGCTCACACACAAGTCACAGCCGGGAAGGCGGAGCTCACACACAAGTCACAGCCGGGAAGGCGGAGCTCACACACAAGTCACAGCCGGGAAGGCGGAGCTCACACACAAGTCACAACTGGGAAGGCGGAGCTCACACACAAGTCACAGCCGGGAAGGCGGAGCTCACACACAAGTCACAGCCGGGAAGGCGGAGCTCACACACAAGTCACAGCCGGGAAGGCGGAGCTCACACACAAGTCACAGCCGGGAAGGCGGAGCTCACACACAAGTCACAGCCGGGAAGGCGGAGCTCACACACAAGTCACAGCCGGGAAGGCGGAGCTCACACACAAGTCACAGCCTGGGAAGGCGGAGCTCACACACAAGTCACAGCCGGGAAGGCGGAGCTCACACACAAGTCACAGCCGGGAAGGCGGAGCTCACACACAAGTCACAGCCGGGAAGGCAGGGCTCACACACACAAGTCACAGCCGGGAAGGCGGAGCTCACACACAAGTCACAGCTGGGAAGGCGGAGCTCACACACAAGTCACAGCCGGGAAGGCGGAGCTCACACACAAGTCACAGCCGGGAAGGCCGGAGCTCACACACAAGTCACAGCCGGGAAGGCGGAGCTCACACACAAGTCACAGCCGGGAAGGCGGAGCTCACACACAAGTCACAACTGGGAAGGCGGAGCTCACACACAAGTCACAGCTGGGAAGGCGGAGCTCACACACAAGTCACAGCCGGGAAGGCGGAGCTCACACACAAGTCACAGCCGGGAAGGCGGAGCTAACACACACAAGTCACAGCCGGGAAGGCGGAGCTCACACACAAGCCACAGCTGGGAAGGCGGAGCTCACACACAAGTCACAGCCGGGAAGGCGGAGCTAACACGCACAAGTCACAGCCGGGAAGGCGGAGCTCACACACAAGTCACAGCCGGGAAGGCGGAGCTAACACACAAGTCACAGCTGGGAAGGCGGAGCTCACACACAAGTCACAGCCGGGAAGGCGGAGCTCACACACAAGTCACAACCGGGAAGGCGGAGCTAACACACAAGTCACAGCTGGGAAGGCGGAGCTCACACACAAGTCACAGCCGGGAAGGCGGAGCTCACACACAAGTCACAGCTGGGAAGGCGGAGCTCACACACAAGTCACAGCTGGGAAGGCGGAGCTCAAACACAAGTCACAGCCGGGAAGGCGGAGCTCACACACAAGTCACAGCCGGGAAGGCAGGGCTAACACACACAAGTCACAGCCGGGAAGGCGGAGCTCACACACAAGTCACAGCTGGGAAGGCGGAGCTCACACACAAGTCACAGCCGGGAAGGCGGAGCTCACACACAAGTCACAGCTGGGAAGGCGGAGCTCACACACAAGTCACAGCCGGGAAGGCGGAGCTCACACACAAGTCACAGCCGGGAAGGCGGAGCTCACACACAAGTCACAGCCGGGAAGGCGGAGCTCACACACAAGTCACAACTGGGAAGGCGGAGCTCACACACAAGTCACAGCTGGGGAAGGCGGAGCTCACACACAAGTCACAGCCGGGAAGGCGGAGCTCACACACAAGTCACAGCCGGGAAGGCGGAGCTAACACACACAAGTCACAGCCGGGAAGGCGGAGCTCACACACAAGCCACAGCTGGGAAGGCGGAGCTCACACACAAGTCACAGCCGGGAAGGCGGAGCTAACACGCACAAGTCACAGCCGGGAAGGCGGAGCTCACCACACAAGTCACAGCCGGGAAGGCGGAGCTAACACACAAGTCACAGCTGGGAAGGCGGAGCTCACACACAAGTCACAGCCGGGAAGGCGGAGCTCACACACAAGTCACAGCCGGGAAGGCGGAGCTAACACACAAGTCACAGCTGGGAAGGCGGAGCTCACACACAAGTCACAGCCGGGAAGGCGGAGCTCACACACAAGTCACAGCTGGGAAGGCGGAGCTCACACACAAGTCACAGCTGGGAAGGCGGAGCTCAAACACAAGTCACAGCCGGGAAGGCGGAGCTCACACACAAGTCACAGCCGGGAAGGCAGGGCTAACACACACAAGTCACAGCCGGGAAGGCGGAGCTCACACACAAGTCACAGCCGGGAAGGCGGAGCTCACACACAAGTCACAGCCGGGAAGGCGGAGCTCACACACAAGTCACAGCCGGGAAGGCGGAGCTCACACACAAGTCACAGCCGGGAAGGCGGAGCTCACACACAAGTCACAGCCGGGAAGGCGGAGCTCACACACAAGTCACAGCCGGGAAGGCGGAGCTCACACACAAGTCACAGCCGGGAAGGCGGAGCTCACACACAAGTCACAGCCGGGAAGGCGGAGCTCACACACAAGTCACAGCCGGGAAGGCGGAGCTCACACACAAGTCACAGCCGGAAGGCGGAGCTCACACACAAGTCACAGCCGGGAAGGCGGAGCTCACACACAAGTCACAGCCGGGAAGGCGGAGCTCACACACAAGTCACAGCCGGGAAGGCGGAGCTCACACACAAGTCACAGCCGGGAAGGCGGAGCTCACACACAAGTCACAGCCGGGAAGGCGGAGCTCACACACAAGTCACAGCCGGGAAGGCGGAGCTCACACACAAGTCACAGCAGGGAAGGCGGAGCTCACACACAAGTCACAGCCGGGAAGGCGGAGCTCACACACAAGTCACAGCCGGGAAGGCGGAGCTCACACACAAGTCACAGCCGGGAAGGCGGAGCTCACACACAAGTCACAGCCGGGAAGGCGGAGCTCACACACAAGTCACTGCCGGGAAGGCGGAGCTCACACACAAGTCACAGCCGGGAAGGCGGAGCTCACACACAAGTCACAGCCGGGAAGGCGGAGCTCACACACAAGTCACAGCCGGGAAGGCGGAGCTCACACACAAGTCACAGCCGGGAAGGCGGAGCTCACACACAAGTCACAGCCGGAAGGCGGAGCTCACACACAAGTCACAGCCGGGAAGGCGGAGCTCACACACAAGTCACAGCCGGGAAGGCGGAGCTCACACACAAGTCACAGCCGGGAAGGCGGAGCTCACACACAAGTCACAGCCGGGAAGGCGGAGCTCACACACAAGTCACAGCCGGGAAGGCGGAGCTCACACACAAGTCACAGCAGGGAAGGCGGAGCTCACACACAAGTCACAGCCGGGAAGGCGGAGCTCACACACAAGTCACAGCCGGGAAGGCGGAGCTCACACACAAGTCACAGCCGGGAAGGCGGAGCTCACACACAAGTCACAGCCGGGAAGGCGGAGCTCACACACAAGTCACAGCAGGGAAGGCGGAGCTCACACACAAGTCACAGCCGGGAAGGCGGAGCTCACACACAAGTCACAGCCGGGAAGGCGGAGCTCACACACAAGTCACAGCAGGGAAGGCGGAGCTCACACACAAGTCACAGCCGGGAAGGCGGAGCTCACACACAAGTCACAGCCGGGAAGGCGGAGCTCACACACAAGTCACAGCCGGGAAGGCGGAGCTAACACACAAGTCACAGCCGGGAAGGTGGAGCTCACACACAAGTCTCAGCCGGGAAGGCGGAGCTCACACACAAGTCACAGCCGGGAAGGCGGAGCTCACACACAAGTCACAGCCGGGAAGGCGGAGCTCACACACAAGTCACAGCCGGGAAGGCGGAGCTCACACACAAGTCACAGCCGGGAAGGCGGAGCTAACACACACAAGTCACAGCCGGGAAGGCGGAGCTCACACACAAGTCACAGCCGGGAAGGCGGAGCTCACATACAAGTCACAGCCGGGAAGGCGGAGCTCACACACAAGTCACAGCCGGGAAGGCGGAGCTCACACACAAGTCACAGCCGGGAAGGCGGAGCTCACACACAAGTCACAGCCGGGAAGGCGGAGCTCACACACAAGTCACAGCCGGGAAGGCGGAGCTCACACACAAGTCACAGCCGGGAAGGCGGAGCTCACATACAAGTCACAGCCGGGAAGGCGGAGCTCACACACAAGTCACAGCCGGGAAGGCGGAGCTCACACACAAGTCACAGCCGGGAAGGCGGAGCTCACACACAAGTCACAGCCGGGAAGGCGGAGCTCACACACAAGTCACAGCAGGGAAGGCGGAGCTCACACACAAGTCACAGCCGGGAAGGCGGAGCTAACACACACAAGTCACAGCCGGGAAGGCGGAGCTCACACACAAGTCACAGCTGGGAAGGCGGAGCTCACATACAAGTCACAGCCGGGAAGGCGGAGCTCACACACAAGTCACAGCCGGGAAGGCGGAGCTCACACACAAGTCACAGCCGGGAAGGCGGAGCTCACACACAAGTCACAGCCGGGAAGGCGGAGCTCACACACAAGTCACAGCCGAGAAGGCGGAGCTCACACACAAGTCACAGCCGGGAAGGCGGAGCTCACACACAAGTCACAGCCGGGAAGGCGGAGCTCACACACAAGTCACAGCCGGGAAGGCGGAGCTCACACACAAGTCACAGCTGGGAAGGTGGAGCTCACACACAAGTCACAGCCGGGAAGGCGGAGCTAACACACAAGTCACAGCCGGGAAGGCGGAGCTCACACACAAGTCACAGCCGGGAAGGTGGAGCTCACACACAAGTCACAGCCGGGAAGGCGGAGCTCACACACAAGTTACAGCCGGGGAAGGCGGAGCTCACACACAAGTCACAGCCTGGGAAGGCGGAGCTCACACACAAGTCACAGCCGGGAAGGCGGAGCTCACACACAAGTCACAGCCGGGAAGGCGGAGCTCACACACAAGTCACAGCCGGGAAGGCGGAGCTCACACACAAGTCACAGCCGGGAAGGCGGAGCTCACACACAAGTCACAGCTGGGAAGGCGGAGCTCACACACAAGTCACAGCCGGGAAGGCGGAGCTCACACACAAGTCACAGCCGGGAAGGCGGAGCTCACACACAAGTCACAGCCGGGAAGGCGGAGCTAACACACACAAGTCACAGCCGGGAAGGCGGAGCTCACACACAAGTCACAGCTGGGAAGGCGGAGCTCACATACAAGTCACAGCCGGGAAGGCGGAGCTCACACACAAGTCACAGCCGGGAAGGCGGAGCTCACACACAAGTCACAGCCGGGAAGGCGGAGCTCACACACAAGTCACAGCCGGGAAGGCGGAGCTCACACACAAGTCACAGCCGGGAAGGCGGAGCTCACACACAAGTCACAGCCGGGAAGGCGGAGCTCACATACAAGTCACAGCCGGGAAGGCGGAGCTCACACACAAGTCACAGCCGGGAAGGCGGAGCTCACACACAAGTCACAGCCGGGAAGGCGGAGCTCACACACAAGTCACAGCCGGGAAGGCGGAGCTAACACACAAGTCACAGCCGGGAAGGCGGAGCTCACACACAAGTCACAGCTGGGAAGGCGGAGCTCACACACAAGTCACAGCCGGGAAGGCGAAGCTAACACACAAGTCACAGCCGGGAAGGCGGAGCTCACACACAAGTCACAGCCGGGAAGGCGGAGCTCACACACAAGTCACAGCTGGGAAGGCGGAGCTCACACACAAGTCACAGCCAGGAAGGCGGAGCTCACACACAAGTTACAGCCGGGAAGGCGGAGCTCACACACAAGTCACAGCTGGGAAGGCGGAGCTCACACACAAGTCACAGCCGGGAAGGCGGAGCTCACACACAAGTCACAGCCGGGAAGGCGGAGCTCACACACAAGTCACAGCCGGGAAGGCGGAGCTCACACACAAGTCACAGCCGGGAAGGCGGAGCTCACACACAAGTCACAGCCGGGAAGGCGGAGCTCACACACAAGTCACAGCCGGGAAGGCGGAGCTCACACACAAGTCACAGCTGGGAAGGCGGAGCTCACACACAAGTCACAGCCGGGAAGGCGGAGCTCACACACAAGTCACAGCTGGGAAGGTGGAGCTCACACACAAGTCACAGCCGGGAAGGCGGAGCTAACACACAAGTCACAGCCGGGAAGGCGGAGCTCACACACAAGTCACAGCCGGGAAGGCGGAGCTCACACACAAGTCACAGCTGGGAAGGCGGAGCTCACATACAAGTCACAGCCAGGAAGGCGGAGCTCACACACAAGTTACAGCCGGGAAGGCGGAGCTCACACACAAGTCACAGCTGGGAAGGCGGAGCTCACACACAAGTCACAGCCGGGAAGGCGGAGCTCACACACAAGTCACAGCCGGGAAGGCGGAGCTCACACACAAGTCACAGCCGGGAAGGCGGAGCTCACACACAAGTCACAGCCGGGAAGGCGGAGCTCACACACAAGTCACAGCTGGGAAGGCGGAGCTCACACACAAGTCACAGCCGGGAAGGCGGAGCTCACACACAAGTCACAGCCGGGAAGGCGGAGCTCACACACAAGTCACAGCTGGGAAGGCGGAGCTCACACACAAGTCACAGCCGGGAAGGCGGAGCTCACACACAAGTCACAGCCGGGAAGGCGGAGCTCACACACAAGTCACAGCCGGGAAGGCGGAGCTCACACACAAGTCACAGCAGGGAAGGCGGAGCTCACACACAAGTCACAGCCGGGAAGGCGGAGCTCACACACAAGTCACAGCCGGGAAGGCGGAGCTCACACACAAGTCACAGCCGGGAAGGCGGAGCTCACACACAAGTCACAGCCGGGAAGGCGGAGCTCACACACAAGTCACAGCAGGGAAGGCGGAGCTCACACACAAGTCACAGCCGGGAAGGCGGAGCTCACACACAAGTCACAGCCGGGAAGGCGGAGCTCACACACAAGTCACAGCCGGGAAGGCGGAGCTCACACACAAGTCACAGCCGGGAAGGCGGAGCTCACACACAAGTCACAGCCGGGAAGGCGGAGCTCACACACAAGTCACAGCCGGGAAGGCGGAGCTCACACACAAGTCACAGCCGGGAAGGTGGAGCTCACACACAAGTCACAGCCAGGAAGGCGGAGCTCACACACAAGTCACAGCCGGGAAGGCGGAGCTCACACACAAGTCACAGCCGGGAAGGCGGAGCTCACACACAAGTCACAGCCGGGAAGGCGGAGCTAACACACACAAGTCACAGCCGGGAAGGCGGAGCTCACACACAAGTCACAGCTGGGAAGGCGGAGCTCACATACAAGTCACAGCCGGGAAGGCGGAGCTCACACACAAGTCACAGCCGGGAAGGCGGAGCTCACACACAAGTCACAGCTGGGAAGGCGGAGCTCACACACAAGTCACAGCCGGGAAGGCGGAGCTCACAAGTCACAGCCGGGAAGGCGGAGCTCACACACAAGTCACAGCCGGGAAGGCGGAGCTCACACACAAGTCACAGCCGGGAAGGCGGGGCTCACACACAAGTCACAGCTGGGAAGGCGGAGCTCACACACAAGTTACAGCTGGGAAGGCGGAGCTCACATACAAGTCACAGCCCGGGAAGGCGGAGCTCACACACAAGTCACAGCCGGGAAGGCGGAGCTCACACACAAGTCACAGCCGGGAAGGCGGAGCTAACACACAAGTCACAGCCGGGAAGGCGGAGCTCACACACAAGTCACAGCTGGGAAGGCGGAGCTCACATACAAGTCACAGCCGGGAAGGCGGAGCTCACACACAAGTCACAGCCGGGAAGGCGGAGCTCACACACAAGTCACAGCCGGGAAGGCGGAGCTCACACACAAGTCACAGCAGGGAAGGCGGAGCTCACACACAAGTCACAGCCGGGAAGGCGGAGCTAACACACAAGTCACAGCCGGGAAGGCGGAGCTCACACACAAGTCACAGCTGGGAAGGCGGAGCTCACATACCAAGTCACAGCCGGGAAGGCGGAGCTCACACACAAGTCACAGCGGGAAGGCGGAGCTCACACACAAGTCACAGCCGGGAAGGCGGAGCCTCACACACAAGTCACAGCCGGGGAAGGCGGAGCTCACACACAAGTCACAGCCTGGAAGGCGGAGCTCACACAAATGTATCTGATCTTGGAATATAGAAAGGAAAAGTATTTTTCGGATGTGAAGTCTTTGTTGCTGAGAATGTAAATTGCTTGAATTATTTCAGAGGCCGGCCAAGTCTTTGTGAGGGAATCTGGATGTATAGATTTACTTCTCCATTCTCTTCAGGTAAGTTCAAGAAAAACTCCCAACTCTGAATTTGTCCTGGTGACCCCGGTGCAGTATTCATGGCAGCGGCAGCAGCCAGGGGAGATGATTGTACTGTCCCATCCCCCAACCTCCCATCTAAATGCTACCAATGCAGACAGACAGGGCTGTTCACATACTGAGGCTTTGCTGCCTTGGAATGCATTGAGACAATTTTAATTTGGCTTGCAGAGTGTGACGGGGACAACGCATATCAGACTCGTCCATTAAAGTATTTCAGTAAAAACTTCTGTGCAGCCACTGAAGTTCCTCCACACCAAACCGGTTATACAGTGCTCATAAGTTTTCATACCCCGGCAGAATTTATGATTTCCTGGCCATTTTTCAGAGAATATAAATGATAACACAAAAACTTTTCTCTCACTCATGGTTAGTGTTTGGCTGAAGCCATTTATTATCAATCATCTGTATTTACTCTTTTTATATCATAATCACAACAGAAACTAACCAAATGACCCTGATCAAAAGTTTACATACCCCAGTTCTTAATACCGTGTATTGCCCCCTTTACCATCAATGACAGCTTGAAGTCTTTTGTGGTATTTGTAGATGAGGCTCTTTATCTTCTCAGATGGTTCCTCTTGGTAAAAGTCCTCCAGTTCCTGTAAATTCTTGGGCTGTCTTCCATGAACGGCACGTTTGAGATCTCCCCAGAGGGGCTCAATGATATTGAGGTCAGGAGACTGAGATGGCCACTCCAGAACCTTCACTTTATTCTGCTGTAGCCAATGACAGGTGGACTTGGCCTTGTGTTTTGGATCATTGTCCTGTTGGAATGTCCAAGTCCGTTCCATGCGCAGCTTCCTGGCTGATGAATCCAAATGTTCCTCCAGTATTATTTGATAACATTCTGCATTCCTCTTGCCATCAATTCTGACCAAATTTCCCATGCCTTTGTAGCTCACACATCCCCAAAACATCAGCGATCCACCTCCGTGTTTCACAGTAGGGATGGTTGACCTTTTATCATAGGCCTTGTTGACTCCTCTCCAAATGTAGTGTTTATGGTTGTGGCCAAAAAGCTCAATTTTGGTCTCATCACTCCAAATGACTTTGTGGCAGAAGGATTGAGGCTTGTCTCTGTGCTGTTTGTTGTATTGTAAGTGGATACTTTGTGACATTTGTGTAGTAATAACTTTCTTCTGGAGACTCGACCATGCAGACCATCTTTCTTCAAGTGCCTCCTTATTGTGCATCTTGAAACATGCACACCTCATGTTTTTCAGAGAGTCCTGTATTTCACCTGAAGTTATTTGTGGGGTTTTCTTTGCATTCCGAACAATTTTCCTGGCAGTTGAGGCTGAAATTTTAGTTGGTCTACCTGACCGTGGTTTGGTTTCACCAGAACCCCCTCATTTTCCACTTCTTGATTAGAGTTTGAACACTGCTGATTGGCATTCTCAATTCCTTGGATATCTTTTTATATCCCTTTCCTGTTTTATACAGTTCAACTACCTTTTCCCCGCAGATCCTTTGACGATTCTTTTGCTTTCCCCATGACTCAGAATCCAGAAACCTCAGTGCAGCACTGGATGAAAGATGCAAGGGTCTGTCAGGAGTCCAGAAACTTATTGACCTTTTATACACACACTAATTACAAACAGATCACAGGTGAGGAGGGTTCCCTTTTTTTTTTTTTCAAATAACATTTTTTTATTAAACATATTTGCGGGTGAACAAGTAGGACATCGACACTGCATTATATAAAGCTGAACAATCCAGCAAAAAAGCCAACAGATGTCAAATGTCAGTATATAATAAACTGAATATAGAAGATTCGTATCAAGTTCCATGTAGCATTCGGTAGCTAATAAGTAAGTAAGTAGATTTCAACATGATACTTAGCACATTCTAGAAGGAGAAAAAAGAAAAGAGCACAGTAGAGGAGAGGGAAGGGAGGGGGAGGAAGGGGTTCGGCCACTGATTCAGGGAGGATCTTCCCGTCTATGCCATTCCTCCCAGACCTTATCATGTGCTTCCAATCTATCTTGCAGTCTAGCTGTCATTTTTTCCATCAGCTCTATGTCTTTTATTCTGGTGTATAGGTCCGTTTGGGTAGGTGGGTCCCGTCGTTTCCAATGAAGGGCAATAAGGCATCTCGCGGCCGTCAGGACATGTCTAAGCAATTTTTTATAATGTTTAGGAATCTGTACATCCAAAAGACGAGTCAATAACTGCTGCGTCTCCGTCCAAAAAGGGACTATCTTAGGGCAAGTCCAGTAAATGTGGTATAAGGTCTCTCTGTATCCCAGACAGCGCCAGCACCTATCTGAGCTGGACGGATAAATGGCATGGAGAACGTCAGGTACCAGAAAAAAAGAATTTTGTAGGCGTTCTTCTTGTAAAGAGTACAAAAGGAACTCTTAGCTGCCTGGGACCAAATCGTCTGCCATGTTGTTTCTGGAATTTCCTCTCCTAGTACCCTCTCCCAGCGACGCATGTATGCATGCTTACCCTGGGTGGTAAAGCAGTAGGAGTTTAGCACCCGGTATATGTCTGAAAATAAGCCTCGACGTGTAGAACCCTCTAACATCAAGCTCTCAAATGTAGTTGGCACTGAAAATTGTAAGTTCGGGGCGAAAGATTGGGCATAATATCTAATCTGCAGGTACCCATAGAATACCTGGCGGGGTAAGTCAAATTTCTTTTGGAGTTCTATGAATGAGAGCATTCTACGTATGCATGGGTGCACTAGATGACCAAAATGGAATAAGTTCCGCGTCGCCCATGGGAAAGACATCTGGTGTGTAAGGCCTGCAGACATTCTGGGGTTATAGAGGAATGACGTGAGGGGCGATTTCTCTGAGCCCAGCTTGTGAACTCAGTACAGTCTTCGCCAGAGTGTTCGAAGATGGAGCATGGGGCCCAGAAGCCAATCGAGTCCACCTCCACATTTGCATTCCAGAGCATGCTATTTGGGTGTATAGGTGCCATCCATATTTTCTCAATTTCTGTCCATCTATTATAAGACTGCTGGGGAAACCAAGAGGCCAGGGCTCGTAGTTGGGCAGCTTGGTAGTATTTATGCATGTCAGGGAATGCCAGCCCACCCTCTGAGCGCCCCGCCGTTAAGACTGAATGAGATATTCTATGTCTACCATAATTCCAAACAAAGCGCACCAAATCTGCCTGAAGTTTCCTCAAATCTGCTTGTGGAACTGGAATGGGGATTGTTTGGAAAAGGTAAAGATGTTTGGGGAGAATAGTCATTTTGACTGAGGCCACTCTTCCCAGTAGGGAGATATGGTGAGCCTTCCATTTTTGCAACAGGTCCCCTATGGACCTGAACAAGGAGGGAAAATTGGCTCGGTATAGGGTAGTGTAACAGGAGGTGATCTGAACTCCCAAATATTTCAGAGCTGTTGTCTTCCAATGATATGGGAAGCATTGTTGTAGATGCTGAACCTCTGCTGCTGGGATATTGATGGGTAAAGCCTCTGACTTAGTAGCGTTTATTTTATAGCCAGAAAGAGATCGAAAAAGGTCAAGTTCGGCGTGTAAGTTGGGGAGTGAGATCCTAGGCTGGGTCAAGGTAAGTATAATGTCGTCTGCGAACAGTGCTAGTTTAAATTCCCTTCCCCACACCGGGACCCCATGTATGCTCTGATTTTTTCGAACGGAAGCCGCCAGAGGCTTGACACACAACGCAAACAATAGTGGCGAGAGTGGACACCCCTGGCGGGTCCCGTTCGCAATTGGAAAGACAGAGGACAAGGCAAAGGGGGTCTTCACCTGAGATGTGGGATTTGTGTATAGATGTCGAATGGCCTGCAAAAAAGGACCCCGGAATCCCATGCATTTCAACGTGGCGAACAGGAAGGGCCAGCCAAGGCGATCGAAAGCCTTTTCGGCATCTAATCCAAGGATCAGTGTCTCCAGCTTGTCCCTGTTCGCCACGTCTATGAGGTCAATAATCCGTCTCGTATTGTCCCCTGCCTGACGAAGGGGGACAAAGCCCACCTGATCCTTGTGGATTAAAGAGGGGAGTATCAGGTTTAATCGCATCGAGAGGAGCTTAGTAAAAATCTTAGGTCAGAGTTTAGAAGTGCGATTGGCCTGTAACTGGCACATAATGAAGGATCCTTGTCAGGCTTGGGGATCAACGTGAGGTATGACCTCTGCATGTCTGAAGGGATAGGGGTTTGTTGAAGAAAGGCATTAAACAACCTACACAGATGTGGCAGGAGAATCGCTAGAAACGTCTTGTAGTATTCATAAGGGAGGCCATCTGGGCCGGGAGATTTACGTGATGGCAGCGTTTTAATGGTGGCCGTTAATTCTTCTACTTTTAGAGGGTTCCCTTTAATAGCCATTCAAACCCCTTTGTGTGGACTTGTGTGCATGTTATCAGGCCAAAACCATGTAAACTTTTGATCAGGGTCATTTGGGTAGTTTCTGTTGTGATTATGATATAAAAAGAGTAAACACAGCTGATTGATAATAAATGGCTTCAGCCAAACACTAACCATGAGTGAGAGAAAAGGTTTTTGTGTTATCATTTATATTCTCTGAAAAATGGCCAAGAAATCATCAATTCTGCCAGGGTATGTAAACTTATGAGCACAACTGTACCATGTCCTTATGGAGCTGGCTTTGGACACCGGGGGGGGGGGGGGGGCACAGTTATGCTGGAACAGAAAAGGGTCTTCACCAAACTGTTACCTCAAGGGTCTTTGAAGTGCTTGGCTGTCTATAGTGTTTGTTTGCTGTAGCATCACAGAGACTCACCAGCTAATGCGTTTCATCAGCCTGATGAAAAGGGTTCCTTCCTTGAAACGCGTTAGCTGGCGACTCTCGGTGATGCCGGCGTTGTGTTCACTACATACCTATGAGGGTCGCCTGGGTCTGGATTTTACTGCCCTACCAGCCTTCGGATTTTGTGAGTCCGTACTCATTAATAAAGTTTGCCTGGTAAAGCTCGAGGTTTTGTGCGGTTGTCTTCGGAGGAGGTAGGTTGCCTTCACACTGTAGACAGGTTCACCTTGAATTAGGTTCTGGTGTTACTTAGTAGTAATGCTTTATTTTCCAGTGGCAGAACAGCGCACTCCATGCTGCCGTGGGTGGAGAGCGGTGACCCCCGGTACCAGCCGTGGGTGGAGAGCGGTGACCCCCGGTACCAGCCGTGGGTAGAGAGCGGTGACCCCCGGTACCAGCCGTGGGTGGAGAGCGGTGACCCCCGGTACCAGCTGTGGCTGTCGGTGTGCAGCGCCCTGAGCGCCTGTGTTAATAATCCTCAGAATGGTAAGCCTTCCCCCTTCCCAGTTTCTTTTCTGCTCCTGACATGTTAATGAACAGAATTATTCACCCATGAAGGGCGATGACAGAGCCGCTCACTTTTCCATGCCTAAACTGTGACTGACTGAATTTGTGATTCTCTTCCAGAGGAGAACCAAAAACTGTGCAGCTCAGCATTTCCCCGGGCAGAGAAATATCTGCAGCACTCCCTCCGACCCGAGATAGTCAGACCTGTCTGCTCTCTGATTGGTCTCTCTGTGGCCAATAATCGTAAGTAAACAGAAGCCTCCGCTCCCTGCTAAGGCGCGGTACATTCATTGCAACCTTTAGATTTCACTCAGTCATTGGAGGAGTTCATTTTCTAGATTTTCATTATACAGAAAATACCATGCGGCTCTTTACTGGGTATAGGGCACCATTCATGTCAGTCCCTGGCACTTTAAGGGGAACTCCACTTTTGTAAAGGGAAAAAATTGCAAACAAAGAAAAAATAATCCAGAGTATAGAAATTGTAGTCAAATCACATTGTAATTGAATGTTATAAAAATGACTTTTCTTTATCAATCTGCAGCTGCTAATTTTCAGAAAATGCAATATGGCCACCTGGAGGCGCTCTGTATACAGATGGTATACAGAACCCCGCCCCCCAGAAATGTCATTTCCTGCTGGTGTGATTGGCTCACTGATTTTCCCAGAAGTCTGCACTAAGTTACAAGTCAGATTTTGGGCATCCCCTGCATCCCCTGCATCTCCCAGCAGCTGATTGATAATTATGAAACCACTCCCATTAGACTCACTTTCCCACATGGACACAGAGAAACACACAGGGATTTCGTAAGAATAACAAAAGGTAGGAATTTGGAACAAAGTTTGTTAAAGCGGAGTTCCACTCAAAAGTGTTCACAGGCCCCCCCCCCCCCCCCCCTCCGGTGCCACATTTGGAACTTTTAGGGGGGAGCAAATTTCCGGCCCCTCCCAGAGCCGATGAACAACTAATCTCTACTCCATTTGGTTGTAGACATGTCAGTGTGATATTAATAGAAGATTGTATTAGATTTGTGTGGTGCTTCCAGACACTCATCCAGCGCATGCAGCAGGACCTCGGGATATTATTTCTTCATTTATACCTTTGTTAACACATATTACACTATGTTGAGCCTTTACTCTCTCCATGTCACGGTCTGCTGAGATCTGATCTCCGGAATCGTTGTCTGGTCGAGCGGCATTTGACCCCCCCTGAATGAGGGGGTCTCTGGCATTGCAGTAAGTCTCTGGTGTGAATCTTTCTTTGGGTGTCACTCCGGCTATTCCTGGATTCCTTTCCACCACACAAGAAGTTATTGTTGGGACTCTTTCCTTTTCTTCCTATACTCACCTTGGAGGTTATTACACCGATTATTACATCTCACCGAGTATTTTAGGACATTTTTTATATCAATATTTTCACTGTTGAATGTGTTGCACAATGATTATCACTTTTTTATGATTATAGAATATCTGTGCTGCACTTGTGTTTTATGTTATTTCATGTAGCGGGTATCATAGGTGGTATGCGTGTTCAGCAGATATCACTTCTTCAGATCACTAGAACAGATTTTTCCCCTTTTTTCTCTGTACTGTATATGTGATCAATAACATGACCCATGACATGATCAATAACATGACCCATGATGTGATCAATAACATGACTTATCACGTGATCAGTAACATGACCCATGGCGTGATCAATAACATGACCCATGACGTGATCAGTAACATGACCCATGATGTGATCAATAACATGACTTATCACGTGATCAGTAACATGACCCATGACGTGATCAATAACATGACCCATGATGTGATCAATAACATGACTTATCACGTGATCAATAACATGACCCATGACGTGATCAATAACATGACCCATGATGTGATCAATAACATGACTTATCACGTGATCAGTAACATGACCCATGGCGTGATCAATAACATGAACCATGATTTGATCAGTAACATGACCCATGGCGTGATCAATAACATGACCCATGACGTGATCAGTAACATGACCCATGGCGTGATCAATAACATGACCCATGACGTGATCAATAACATGACCCATGACGTGATCAGTAACATGACCCATGGCGTGATCAATAACATGACCCATGACGTGATCAGTAACATGACCCATGATGTGATCAGTAACATGAACCATGATTTGATCAGTAACATGACCCATGGCGTGATCAATAACATGACCCATGACGTGATCAGTAACATGACCCATGGCGTGATCAATAACATGACCCATGACGTGATCAATAACATGACCCATGACGTGATCAATAACATGACCCATGACGTGATCAATAACATGAACCATGACATGATCAATAACATGACCCATGACGTGATCAATAACATGACCCATGATGTGATCAATAACATGACCCAGGACGTGATCAATAACATGACCCATGACGTGATCAATAACATGACCCATGACGTGATCAATAACATGACCCATGACGTGATCAATAACATGACCCATGACGTGATCAATAACATGAACCATGACATGATCAATAACATGACCCATGACGTGATCAATAACATGACCCATGACGTGATCAATAACATGACCCATGATGTGATCAATAACATGACCCATGATGTGATCAATAACATGACCCATGACGTGATCAATAACATGAACCATGACATGATCAATAACATGACCCATGACGTGATCAATAACATGACCCATGATGTGATCAATAACATGACCCATGATGTGATCAATAACATGACCCAGGACGTGATCAATAACATGACCCATGATGTGATCAATAACATGAACCATGACATGATCAATAACATGACCCATGACGTGATCAATAACATGACCCATGACGTGATCAATAACATGACCCATGATGTGATCAATAACATGACCCTCCCACAGCAATTCTAATCCTCCCCTCACACCAGGGTCCTCGGTGTAATCCTAGACTCTGACTTGTCATTTCAGCCTCAAATCCAAGAATTCACCTCCATAATATCTCTAAACCACGCCTCTTTTTATCAAATGAAACCACCGAACTCCTCATTCACTCCCTTCTCATTGGCCTGCCTCTCCATAGGCTCCTCCCCTCTCCAGTCTATCATGAATGCTGCTGCCAGACTTATCCACCTTACCAACCGCTCAGTGTCTGCCAACCCCTCCGCCAATCCCTACACTGGTCTCCATTCAGTGTCTGCCAACCCTCTCCTCCAATCCCTACACTGGTCTCCATTCAGTGTCTGCCAACCCTCTCCTCCAATCCCTACACTGGTCTCCATTCAGTGTCTGCCAACCCTCTCCTCCAATCCCTACACTGGTCTCCATTCAGTGTCTGCCAACCCCTCCGCCAATCCCTACACTGGTCTCCATTCAGTGTCTGCCAACCCTCTCCTCCAATCCCTACACTGGTCTCCATTCAGTGTCCGCCAACCCTCTCTTCCAATCCCTACACTGGTCTCCATTCAGTGTCCTCCACCCCTCTCCTCCAATCCCTACACTGGTCTCCATTCAGTGTCTGCCAACCCTCTCCACCAATCCCTACACTGGTCTCCATTCAGTGTCTGCCAACCCTCTCCTCCAATCCCTACACTGGTCTCCATTCAGTGTCTGCCAACCCTCTCCACCAATCCCTACACTGGTCTCCATTCAGTGTCTGCCAACCCTCTCCTCCAATCCCTACACTGGTCTCCATTCAGTGTCTGCCAACCCTCTCCTCCAATCCCTACACTGGTCTCCATTCAGTGTCTGCCAACCCTCTCCTCCAATCCCTACACTGGTCTCCATTCAGTGTCCGCCAACCCTCTCCTCCAATCCCTACACTGGTCTCCATTCAGTGTCTGCCAACCCTCTCCTCCAATCCCTACACTGGTCTCCATTCAGTGTCTGCCAACCCTCTCCTCCAATCCCTACACTGGTCTCCATTCAGTGTCTGCCAACCCTCTCCTCCAATCCCTACACTGGTCTCCATTCAGTGTCTGCCAACCCTCTCCTCCAATCCCTACACTGGTCTCCATTCAGTGTCTGCCAACCCTCTCCTCCAATCCCTACACTGGTCTCCATTCAGTGTCCGCCAACCCTCTCCTCCAATCCCTACACTGACCTCCATTCAGTGTCTGCCAACCCTCTCCTCCAATCCCTACACTGGTCTCCATTCAGTGTCTGCCAACCCTCTCCTCCAATCCCTACACTGGTCTCCATTCAGTGTCTGCCAACCCTCTCCTCCAATCCCTACACTGGTCTCCATTCAGTGTCCGCCAACCCTCTCCTCCAATCCCTACACTGGTCTCCATTCAGTGTCTGCCACCCCTCTCCTCCAATCCCTACACTGGTCTCCATTCAGTGTCTGCCAACCCTCTCCTCCAATCCCTACACTGGTCTCCATTCAGTGTCTGCTAACCCTCTCTTACAATCCCTACACTGGTCTCCATTCAGTGTCTGCCAACCCTCTCTTACAATCCCTACACTGGTCTCCATTCAGTGTCTGCCAACCCTCTCCTCCAATCCCTACACTGGTCTCCATTCAGTGTCTGTCAATCCTCTCCTCCAATCCCTACACTGGTCTCCATTCAGTGTCTGCCAACCCTCTCCTCCAATCCCTACACTGGCCTCCATTCAGTGTCTGCCAACCCTCTCCTCCAATCCCTACACTGACCTCCATTCAGTGTCTGCCAACCCTCTCCTCCAATCCCTACACTGGTCTCCATTCAGTGTCCGCCAACCCTCTCCTCCAATCCCTACACTGGTCTCCATTCAGTGTCTGCCAACCCTCTCCTCCAATCCCTACACTGGTCTCCATTCAGTGTCTGCCAACCCTCTCTTCCAATCCCTACACTGGTCTCCATTCAGTGTCTGCCAACCCTCTCCTCCAATCCCTACACTGGTCTCCATTCAGTGTCTGCCAACCCTCTCCTCCAATCCCTACACTGGTCTCCATTCAGTGTCTGCCAACCCTCTCCTCCAATCCCTACACTGGTCTCCATTCAGTGTCCTCCAACCCTCTCCTCCAATCCCTACACTGGTCTCCATTCAGTGTCTGCCAACCCTCTCCTCCAATCCCTACACTGGTCTCCATTCAGTGTCCGCCAACCCTCTCCTCCAATCCCTACACTGGTCTCCATTCAGTGTCTGCCAACCCTCTCCTCCAATCCCTACACTGGTCTCCATTCAGTGTCTGCCAACCCTCTCTTCCAATCCCTACACTGGTCTCCATTCAGTGTCTGCCAACCCTCTCCTCCAATCCCTACACTGGTCTCCATTCAGTGTCTGCCAACCCTCTCCTCCAATCCCTACACTGGTCTCCATTCAGTGTCTGCCAACCCTCTCTTCCAATCCCTACACTGGTCTCCATTCAGTGTCTGCCAACCCTCTCCTCCAATCCCTACACTGGTCTCCATTCAGTGTCTGCCAACCCTCTCTTCCAATCCCTACACTGGTCTCCATTCAGTGTCTGCCAACCCTCTCCTCCAATCCCTACACTGGTCTCCATTCAGTGTCCGCCAACCCTCTCCTCCAATCCCTACACTGGTCTCCATTCAGTGTCTGCCAACCCTCTCCTCCAATCCCTACACTGGTCTCCATTCAGTGTCTGCCAACCCTCTCCTCCAATCCCGACACTGGTCTCCATTCAGTGTCTGCCAACCCTCTCCTCCAATCCCTACACTGGTCTCCATTCAGTGTCTGCCAACCCTCTCCTCCAATCCCTACACTGGTCTCCATTCAGTGTCTGCCAACCCTCTCCTCCAATCCCTACACTGGTCTCCATTCAGTGTCTGCCAACCCTCTCCTCCAATCCCTCCACTGGTCTCCATTCAGTGTCTGCCAACCCTCTCCTCCAATCCCTACACTGGTCTCCATTCAGTGTCTGCCAACCCTCTCCTCCAATCCCTACACTGGTCTCCATTCAGTGTCTGCCAACCCTCTCCTCCAATCCCTACACTGGTCTCCATTCAGTGTCTGCCAACCCTCTCCTCCAATCCCTACACTGGTCTCCATTCAGTGTCTGCCAACCCTCTCCTCCAATCCCTACACTGGTCTCCATTCAGTGTCCGCCAACCCTCTCCTCCAATCCCTACACTGACCTCCATTCAGTGTCTGCCAACCCTCTCCTCCAATCCCTACACTGGTCTCCATTCAGTGTCTGCCAACCCTCTCCTCCAATCCCTACACTGGTCTCCATTCAGTGTCTGCCAACCCTCTCCTCCAATCCCTACACTGGTCTCCATTCAGTGTCCGCCAACCCTCTCCTCCAATCCCTACACTGGTCTCCATTCAGTGTCTGCCACCCCTCTCCTCCAATCCCTACACTGGTCTCCATTCAGTGTCTGCCAACCCTCTCCTCCAATCCCTACACTGGTCTCCATTCAGTGTCTGCTAACCCTCTCCTCCAATCCCTACACTGGTCTCCATTCAGTGTCTGCCAACCCTCTCCTCCAATCCCTACACTGGTCTCCATTCAGTGTCTGTCAATCCTCTCCTCCAATCCCTACACTGGTCTCCATTCAGTGTCTGCCAACCCTCTCTTACAATCCCTACACTGGTCTCCATTCAGTGTCTGCCAACCCTCTCCTCCAATCCCTACACTGGTCTCCATTCAGTGTCTGTCAATCCTCTCCTCCAATCCCTACACTGGTCTCCATTCAGTGTCTGCCAACCCTCTCCTCCAATCCCTACACTGGCCTCCATTCAGTGTCTGCCAACCCTCTCCTCCAATCCCTACACTGACCTCCATTCAGTGTCTGCCAACCCTCTCCTCCAATCCCTACACTGGTCTCCATTCAGTGTCCGCCAACCCTCTCCTCCAATCCCTACACTGGTCTCCATTCAGTGTCTGCCAACCCTCTCCTCCAATCCCTACACTGGTCTCCATTCAGTGTCTGCCAACCCTCTCCTCCAATCCCTACACTGGTCTCCATTCAGTGTCTGTCTGCCAACCCTCTCTTCCAATCCCTACACTGGTCTCCATTCAGTGTCTGCCAACCCTCTCCTCCAATCCCTACACTGGTCTCCATTCAGTGTCCGCCAACCCTCTCCTCCAATCCCTACACTGGTCTCCATTCAGTGTCTGCCAACCCTCTCCTCCAATCCCTACACTGGTCTCCATTCAGTGTCCGCCAACCCTCTCCTCCAGTCCCTACACTGGTCTCCATTCAGTGTCTGCCAACCCTCTCCTCCAATCCCTACACTGGTCTCCATTCAGTGTCCGCCAACCCTCTCCTCCAATCCCTACACTGGTCTCCATTCAGTGTCTGCCAACCCTCTCCTCCAATCCCTACACTGGTCTCCATTCAGTGTCTGCCAACCCTCTCCTCCAATCCCTACACTGGTCTCCATTGAGTGTCTGCCAACCCTCTCCTCCAATCCCTACACTGGTCTCCATTCAGTGTCTGCCAACCCTCTCCTCCAATCCCTACACTGGTCTCCATTCAGTGTCTGTCAATCCTCTCCTCCAATCCCTACACTGGTCTCCATTCAGTGTCTGCCAACCCTCTCCTCCAATCCCTACACTGGTCTCCATTCAGTGTCTGCCAACCCTCTCCTCCAATCCCTACACTGGTCTCCATTCAGTGTCTGCCAACCCTCTCTTCCAATCCCTACACTGGTCTCCATTCAGTGTCCGCCAACCCTCTCCTCCAATCCCTACACTGGTCTCCATTCAGTGTCCGCCAACCCTCTCCTCCAATCCCTACACTGGTCTCCATTCAGTGTCTGCCAACCCTCTCCTCCAATCCCTACACTGGTCTCCATTCAGTGTCTGCCAACCCTCTCTTCCAATCCCTACACTGGTCTCCATTCAGTGTCTGCCAACCCTCTCCTCCAATCCCTACACTGGTCTCCATTCAGTGTCTGCCAACCCTCTCTTCCAATCCCTACACTGGTCTCCATTCAGTGTCCGCCAACCCTCTCCTCCAATCCCTACACTGGTCTCCATTCAGTGTCTGCCAACCCTCTCCTCCAATCCCTACACTGGTCTCCATTCAGTGTCTGCCAACCCTCTCCTCCAATCCCTACACTGGTCTCCATTCAGTGTCTGCCAACCCTCTCTTCCAATCCCTACACTGGTCTCCATTCAGTGTCTGCCAACCCTCTCCTCCAATCCCTACACTGGTCTCCATTCAGTGTCCGCCAACCCTCTCCTCCAATCCCTACACTGGTCTCCATTCAGTGTCTGCCAACCCTCTCCTCCAATCCCTACACTGGTCTCCATTCAGTGTCTGCCAACCCTCTCCTCCAGTCCCTACACTGACCTCCATTCAGTGTCTGCCAACCCTCTCCTCCAATCCCTACACTGGTCTCCATTCAGTGTCTGCCAACCCTCTCTTACAATCCCTACACTGGTCTCCATTCAGTGTCTGCCAACCCACTCCTCCAATCCCTACACTGGTCTCCATTCAGTGTCTGTCAATCCTCTCCTCCAATCCCTACACTGGTCTCCATTCAGTGTCTGCCAACCCTCTCCTCCAATCCCTACACTGGTCTCCATTCAGTGTCCGCCAACCCTCTCCTCCAATCCCTACACTGGTCTCCATTCAGTGTCTGCCAACCCTCTCCTCCAATCCCTACACTGGTCTCCATTCAGTGTCTGCCAACCCTCTCTTCCAATCCCTACACTGGTCTCCATTCAGTGTCCGCCAACCCTCTCCTCCAATCCCTACACTGGTCTCCATTCAGTGTCTGCCAACCCTCTCCTCCAATCCCTACACTGGTCTCCATTCAGTGTCCGCCAACCCTCTCCTCCAATCCCTACACTGGTCTCCATTCAGTGTCTGCCAACCCTCTCCTCCAATCCCTACACTGGTCTTCATTCAGTGTCTGCCAACCCTCTCCTCCAATCCCTACACTGGTCTCCATTCAGTGTCTGCCAACCCTCTCCTCCAATCCCTACACTGGTCTCCATTCAGTGTCCGCCAACCCTCTCCTCCAATCCCTACACTGACCTCCATTCAGTGTCCGCCAACCCTCTCCTCCAATCCTTACACTGGTCTCCATTCAGTGTCTGCCAACCCTCTCCTCCAATCCCTACACTGGTCTCCATTCAGTGTCCTCCAACCCTCTCCTCCAATCCCTACACTGGTCTCCATTCAGTGTCCGCCAACCCTCTCCTCCAATCCCTACACTGGTCTTCATTCAGTGTCTGCCAACCCTCTCCTCCAATCCCTACACTGGTCTCCATTCAGTGTCCGCCAACCCTCTCCTCCAATCCCTACACTGGTCTCCATTCAGTGTCTGCCAACCCTCTCCTCCAATCCCTACACTGGTCTCCATTCAGTGTCTGCTAACCCTCTCCTCCAATCCCTACACTGGTCTCCATTCAGTGTCCGCCAACCCTCTCCTCCAATCCCTACACTGGTCTCCATTCAGTGTCTGCCAACCCTCTCCTCCAATCCCTACACTGGTCTCCATTCAGTGTCCGCCAACCCTCTCCTCCAATCCCTACACTGGTCTCCATTCAGTGTCTGCCAACCCTCTCCTCCAATCCCTACACTGGTCTCCATTCAGTGTCTGCCAACCCTCTCCTCCAATCCCTACACTGACCTCCATTCAGTGTCCGCCAACCCTCTCCTCCAATCCTTACACTGGTCTCCATTCAGTGTCTGCCAACCCTCTCCTCCAATCCCTACACTGATCTCCATTCAGTGTCCTCCAACCCTCTCCTCCAATCCCTACACTGGTCTCCATTCAGTGTCTGCCAACCCTCTCCTCCAATCCCTACACTGGTCTCCATTCAGTGTCTGCTAACCCTCTCCTCCAATCCCTACACTGGTCTCCATTCAGTGTCCACCAACCCTCTCTTCCAATCCCTACACTGGTCTCCATTCAGTGTCCTCCAACCCTCTCCTCCAATCCCTACACTGGTCTCCATTCAGTGTCCGCCAACCCTCTCCTCCAATCCCTACACTGACCTCCATTCAGTGTCCGCCAACCCTCTCCTCCAATCCTTACACTGGTCTCCATTCAGTGTCTGCCAACCCTCTCCTCCAATCCCTACACTGGTCTCCATTCAGTGTCCTCCAACCCTCTCCTCCAATCCCTACACTGGTCTCCATTCAGTGTCCGCCAACCCTCTCCTCCAATCCCTACACTGGTCTTCATTCAGTGTCTGCCAACCCTCTCCTCCAATCCCTACACTGGTCTCCATTCAGTGTCCGCCAACCCTCTCCTCCAATCCCTACACTGGTCTCCATTCAGTGTCTGCCAACCCTCTCCTCCAATCCCTACACTGGTCTCCATTCAGTGTCTGCTAACCCTCTCCTCCAATCCCTACACTGGTCTCCATTCAGTGTCCGCCAACCCTCTCCTCCAATCCCTACACTGGTCTCCATTCAGTGTCCTCCACCCCTCTCCTCCAATCCCTACACTGGTCTCCATTCAGTGTCCTCCAACCCTCTCCTCCAATCCCTACACTGGTCTCCATTCAGTGTCTGCCAACCCTCTCCTCCAATCCCTACACTGGTCTCCATTCAGTGTCCGCCAACCCTCTCCTCCAATCCCTACACTGGTCTCCATTCAGTGTCTGCCAACCCTCTCCTCCAATCCCTACACTGGTCTCCATTCAGTGTCTGCCAACCCTCTCCTCCAGTCCCTACACTGACCTCCATTCAGTGTCTGCCAACCCTCTCCTCCAATCCCTACACTGGTCTCCATTCAGTGTCTGCCAACCCTCTCTTACAATCCCTACACTGGTCTCCATTCAGTGTCTGCCAACCCACTCCTCCAATCCCTACACTGGTCTCCATTCAGTGTCTGTCAATCCTCTCCTCCAATCCCTACACTGGTCTCCATTCAGTGTCTGCCAACCCTCTCCTCCAATCCCTACACTGGTCTCCATTCAGTGTCCGCCAACCCTCTCCTCCAATCCCTACACTGGTCTCCATTCAGTGTCTGCCAACCCTCTCCTCCAATCCCTACACTGGTCTCCATTCAGTGTCCGCCAACCCTCTCCTCCAATCCCTACACTGGTCTCCATTCAGTGTCTGCCAACCCTCTCCTCCAATCCCTACACTGGTCTCCATTCAGTGTCTGCCAACCCTCTCCTCCAATCCCGACACTGGTCTCCATTCAGTGTCTGCCAACCCTCTCCTCCAATCCCTACACTGGTCTCCATTCAGTGTCTGCCAACCCTCTCCTCCAATCCCTACACTGGTCTCCATTCAGTGTCTGCCAACCCTCTCCTCCAATCCCTACACTGGTCTCCATTCAGTGTCTGCCAACCCTCTCCTCCAATCCCTACACTGGTCTCCATTCAGTGTCTGCCAACCCTCTCTTCCAATCCCTACACTGGTCTCCATTCAGTGTCCGCCAACCCTCTCCTCCAATCCCTACACTGGTCTCCATTCAGTGTCTGCCAACCCTCTCCTCCAATCCCTACACTGGTCTCCATTCAGTGTCCGCCAACCCTCTCCTCCAATCCCTACACTGGTCTCCATTCAGTGTCTGCCAACCCTCTCCTCCAATCCCTACACTGGTCTTCATTCAGTGTCTGCCAACCCTCTCCTCCAATCCCTACACTGGTCTCCATTCAGTGTCTGCCAACCCTCTCCTCCAATCCCTACACTGGTCTCCATTCAGTGTCCGCCAACCCTCTCCTCCAATCCCTACACTGACCTCCATTCAGTGTCCGCCAACCCTCTCCTCCAATCCTTACACTGGTCTCCATTCAGTGTCTGCCAACCCTCTCCTCCAATCCCTACACTGGTCTCCATTCAGTGTCCTCCAACCCTCTCCTCCAATCCCTACACTGGTCTCCATTCAGTGTCCGCCAACCCTCTCCTCCAATCCCTACACTGGTCTTCATTCAGTGTCTGCCAACCCTCTCCTCCAATCCCTACACTGGTCTCCATTCAGTGTCCGCCAACCCTCTCCTCCAATCCCTACACTGGTCTCCATTCAGTGTCTGCCAACCCTCTCCTCCAATCCCTACACTGGTCTCCATTCAGTGTCTGCTAACCCTCTCCTCCAATCCCTACACTGGTCTCCATTCAGTGTCCGCCAACCCTCTCCTCCAATCCCTACACTGGTCTCCATTCAGTGTCTGCCAACCCTCTCCTCCAATCCCTACACTGGTCTCCATTCAGTGTCCGCCAACCCTCTCCTCCAATCCCTACACTGGTCTCCATTCAGTGTCTGCCAACCCTCTCCTCCAATCCCTACACTGGTCTCCATTCAGTGTCTGCCAACCCTCTCCTCCAATCCCTACACTGACCTCCATTCAGTGTCCGCCAACCCTCTCCTCCAATCCTTACACTGGTCTCCATTCAGTGTCTGCCAACCCTCTCCTCCAATCCCTACACTGATCTCCATTCAGTGTCCTCCAACCCTCTCCTCCAATCCCTACACTGGTCTCCATTCAGTGTCTGCCAACCCTCTCCTCCAATCCCTACACTGGTCTCCATTCAGTGTCTGCTAACCCTCTCCTCCAATCCCTACACTGGTCTCCATTCAGTGTCCACCAACCCTCTCTTCCAATCCCTACACTGGTCTCCATTCAGTGTCCTCCAACCCTCTCCTCCAATCCCTACACTGGTCTCCATTCAGTGTCCGCCAACCCTCTCCTCCAATCCCTACACTGACCTCCATTCAGTGTCCGCCAACCCTCTCCTCCAATCCTTACACTGGTCTCCATTCAGTGTCTGCCAACCCTCTCCTCCAATCCCTACACTGGTCTCCATTCAGTGTCCTCCAACCCTCTCCTCCAATCCCTACACTGGTCTCCATTCAGTGTCCGCCAACCCTCTCCTCCAATCCCTACACTGGTCTTCATTCAGTGTCTGCCAACCCTCTCCTCCAATCCCTACACTGGTCTCCATTCAGTGTCCGCCAACCCTCTCCTCCAATCCCTACACTGGTCTCCATTCAGTGTCTGCCAACCCTCTCCTCCAATCCCTACACTGGTCTCCATTCAGTGTCTGCTAACCCTCTCCTCCAATCCCTACACTGGTCTCCATTCAGTGTCCGCCAACCCTCTCCTCCAATCCCTACACTGGTCTCCATTCAGTGTCCTCCACCCCTCTCCTCCAATCCCTACACTGGTCTCCATTCAGTGTCCTCCAACCCTCTCCTCCAATCCCTACACTGGTCTCCCAATCACCCAGCAAATTAAATTCAAAATACTAACCACAACACACAAAGCCATTCACAACTCTGCCCCGAGCTCCATCACCAATCCTGTCTCCAAATATCACCCAAACCGTCCTCTCCGCTCTTCTCAAGACCTCCTACTCTCAAGCTCTCTCGTCTCCTCCTCCCAGCCTCGTCTCCTGGATTTCTCCAGAGCCTCTCCCATCCTCTGGAACTCGCTACCTCCACCTGTCCGGATATCCCCTACTCTTCTACCTTCAGACGATCCCTGAAAACTCATCTCTTCAGGAAAGCCGATCACATCCCCAACTAATCTCCTCCCACTTCCATCAGCTCATCCCCCACAGTGACAACCTTTTATACCACCTGCCCCACCCTATTAGATTGTAAGCTCTTCTGAGCAGGGCCCTCCTAATCCTCTTGTATTTTATTGTATTATAACTGGATTGTCTCCTTTTATATTGTAAAGCGCTGTTGGCGCCGCATCAATCCTGTATAATAATAATAATAATAGAGAGAAGGAAATGGATGACAGCCCTGGAAGCTGCTTATTAAAAACAAGTCAGCAGAGGCCCCTCCATACTTCTGCCATGAAAGGTCCTCTTCAGGAACTCTGAACTTGTCTTCTAATCACAGGTTTGAGGCGTCTTCAGTAATGCAGAAAATGTCCCATGAGGAGCTGGGCCGGTACAGAAGCAGCAGTCCATATTGCACACGTTCCGCACACGTAGTCTAGCTCTTTAGCTATTGGGTGTTGTAGCGACCGCCAGCTGAATACTGGAACTTATGTAGATATTCTCCAGCACACCAAAGATCATCAATGTCATCCAAATGTTTTATTTATTCAACAAAGATCACATCACAAAGCAGTGTAGTGCCACGCAGGACCCCTTTGTCAGGCATCTCATGAAAGGGTCCTGCGTGGCTCCCAAACATGGCACTACACTGCTTTACAAGCCGGGGTCCAGTAACAGATATAGCAGGTAGGGATCAAGCACAAAAGTAGTCAGTAAATAAGAGAAAGGTCAGTAACAAGTGGTAGTGGAGATGCGGAGAGCTGCAGGTATGCAAAGGAGCAAGATATCGGCTGGAGAGAGCACAATAATCTGGCAGACAGGCAGTGCAAAGACATGGCTGAAATAGGAAGTTTATGGGAGGAGCAAAGAGTTCAAAGTTCACCAGAAACCAGGTGAAAGGTAAGATTATTGACTCTCGGCTCAGCAAGGAGATGTACTGCCAGACACAGCAGAGGTTGTGGCTTCAGATCCTGTTCATACTCATGGCGGCTTCCAGCTGTCTAGCAGACTATTGTCCTTCCATAGGAATAAACAGGTTAATGGCAATTTTGCCCACTAGGAGGCGCAGTGAAGACCCGAGGAGCAGAGATGGAGGTATTTCTACATGCCGGAGAAAACTTAGGAGGTTTAGGATTTATTTATAGGACAGTTGTGCTGTAAAGAAATATATAAATAATATTTGACATTAATGTGTGAAGATTACAAATAATAAACGAAGTTACAGAAGTTCATAGATTCTGGTGAATGAAGAGGAAGGCGGAAGATATTATTGGATGTGCCGGATAAAAAGGGACTTTGTGATTTATGGAGAGATAAAGATATAAATGTCTGATTCTTCCCGTCTCCGCAGGCTTCTCTCAGGATTGCTTCCTCTCGGTCGGTGGGTTGGACACGTTGGCCAAGGTTCTCCTCCAGCTGGTGACCAATGTGCAGACAAGGGGGATGGACTCCATGTTGGCTGTGGTCGTATCAAAGACTTTGGATGCGTGTATCGCAGAGAACCGTAAGTCATCCTTATCTGATGATAAAATCTCAGTACAGAACTGTGGAGGAAACATGGAAGTTATACGATTGTCTTTTATTTTATTGGAAATGAAACAAAGAATGAAAGGGGGCGACTGCTCTACTTTTCTGAAAGGGGCGGAGCTCCAGTACTTGCGTTTTGGTATCTTTGTTTCTCTTCAGATTCACAGATTCCTTTGAACATGAAGATCTCTCAGATTTGATTTATGATTTGAAGAATACATTATATTAGATCTGCTTACAAGTCACCTCTATGGGGGTCCATGTACACGGGGGGGGGGGGGGTAAATCAATGGCAGAAGCTCTGGTAGGAAAAGCAGCATAAAATCGCAGATAGCGGCTCGTATTGCACCGAGTTTAGGGGAGTATTTTGGGCATTTTTTATATAATCAAGTGCTGAGCTCTCCTAAACACCACGTCAACATTTCTTCTACCAGAAACTTCCTCTCAAAAACGTACTTGTGATTATTTTGGGGGTTTCTTTCAGCCTGAAAATGTTCTTCTACAAATATGAATGAAAAGAGGCCCAAAGATATATATAGATATATAGAGGAACGTAAAGCTGGTTATACAGGCTGAAGACAGAAAACACCCGAGCTCTGTGTAATCAGCATTGTTTTATGCCCGGTGTTCAGGAGGCCTTGTGTACGGTGACGGGCGTTTTACTTCATGATAAAATATATGTCACCACAGGGACAACAATCGTTTCTTATATATCCCATTCACACTGCAATGTTGCTCAGCTCTGTGCTGCAATACAATGCAGACATGCCACATTTTATCACAGCTCACCGAATCGCACTTCAATGTCTAGCAGCGTGCGCACATCCCGACATTTAGTGAATGAGGTGTACATTTTGTACACTTCAAATAAAGCTGCTACAAAAAAGGGGAGGGTGTGGTATACAGAATCGTGCACCACACTGCCCCCTAGCCAGCCGGAAACACACAGCAGCCGCAGGGCTCTGACTGCTCTGCAATCGCAATGTGATTTGTTCCTTAAAGTGCATGTTAGGGGAAAAAAAAAAAAATCGGTTAATCTCTGAAATACATCTACCTAGTACAGGTATATACTGTATCCCACAAAAGTGATTATATACATCTACCTAGTACAGGTATATACTGTATCCGACAAAAGTGAGTATATACATCTACCAAGCACAGGTATATACTGTATCCCACAAAAGTGAGTATATACATCTACCTAGTACAGGTATATACTGTATCCCACAAAAGTGAGTATATACATCTACCAAGCACAGGTATATACTGTATCCCACAAAAGTGATTATATACATCTACCTAGTACAGGTATATACTGTATCCGACAAAAGTGAGTATATACATCTACCAAGCACAGGTATATACTGTATCCCACAAAAGTGAGTATATACATCTACCTAGTACAGGTATATACTGTATCTCATAAAAAAGAGTATATACATCTACCTAGCACAGGTATATACTGTATCTCATAAAAAAAGAGTATATACATCTACCTAGCACAGGTATATACTGTATCTCATAAAAAGAGTATATACATCTACCAAGCACAGGTATATACTGTACCCCACAAAAGTGAGTATATACATCTACCAAGCACAGGTATATACTGTATCCCACAAAAGTGAGTATATACATCTACCTAGTACAGGTATATACTGTATCTCATAAAAAAGAGTATATACATCTACCTAGCACAGGTATATACTGTATCTCATAAAAAAGAGTATATACATCTACCTAGCACAGGTATATACTGTATCTCATAAAAAAGAGTATATACATCTACCTAGCACAGGTATATACTGTATCCCACAAAAGTGAGTATATACATCTACCTAGCACAGGTATATACTGTACCCCACAAAAGTGAGTATATACATCTACCAAGCACAGGTATATACTGTATCCCACAAAAGTGAGTATATACATCTACCTAGTACAGGTATATACTGTATCTCATAAAAAAGAGTATATACATCTACCTAGCACAGGTATATACTGTATCTCACAAAAGTGAGTATATACATCTACCTAGCACAGGTATATACTGAGCTAGGTGCTGACAACACCGTGCCTCTGCTGCACTCAAATTCCAGAATCGTTGTCAGCTCTGCCTTCTGACTACAGAACTCTGTCCACCCCCCACCCTTCTCTGCCCCTCTCCTCCGCACACATCGATTTCTTCCCCAGCTATACAATTCTACTTCCTGATGCCCAAGAGTCCGCCCAGACATTGTGTGCAGGGAAAGGGTTTTTGGGATATGTAGTTCTGGTGGAAGTTTCCATGTCTGTTGGAATGAAGCTCCCAATAGCTGTCCCTGTAAGAATTCTACAAGCCGGATGATGATATCACAGGTAGTAATAAAGTCAGCTGTTCACTACAGGAAGAAGGTATAAGAAAACATTATATGGGGATGGGACATGTGCTAGAGGGGGTGTGGGGGGTATGGGGAGGAAATTGGGGAATGTGCCAGGACAAACACTTCTAAGCTGCCAATAACAATCAAAATCAGAAGAAGTTTTGGACAGCCGCACTCCAAAGAAGTTTTTGCCTTTTATTCAAAAAGAGCACACTAAAGACCCCCCGACCACAACACACCAAAGACCCCCCCGACCACAACGCACACAAAGACCCCCCACGACCACAACGCACCCAAAGACCCCCCGACCACAACACACCAAAGACCCCCCGACCACAACACACACAAAGACCCCCCGACCACAACATACCCAAAGACCCCCCGACCACAACGCACCCAAAGACCCCCCCGACCACAACGCACCCAAAGACCCCCCGACCACAACGCACCCAAAGACCCCCCCCGACCACAACGCACACAAAGACCCCCCGACCACAACACACCCAAAGACCCCCCGACCACAACACATCCAAAGACCCCCCCGACCACAACACACACAAAGACCCCCCCGACCACAACACACCCAAAGACCCCCCGACCACAACACACCCAAAGACCCCCCGACCACAACACATCCAAAGACCCCCCGACCACAACGCACCCAAAGACCCCCCGACCACAACACACCCAAAGACCCCCCGACCACAACGCACCCAAAGACCCCCCGACCACAACGCACCCAAAGACCCCCTGACCACAACACACCAAAGACCCCCCGACCACAACACACCCAAAGACCCCCCGACCACAACGCACACAAAGACCCCCCGACCACAACACACCCAAAGACCCCCTGACCACAACGCACACAAAGACCCCCCGACCACAACACACCCAAAGACCCCCCGACCACAACGCATCCAAAGACCCCCCCGACCACAACGCACCCAAAGACCCCCCGACCACAACACACCAAAGACCCCCCGACCACAACACACCCAAAGACCCCCCGACCACAACGCACACAAAGACCCCCTGACCACAACACACCCAAAGACCCCCTGACCACAACGCACACAAAGACCCCCCAACCACAACGCACCCAAAGACCCCCCGACCACAACGCACCCAAAGACCCCCCCCCCCCGACCACAACACACCCAAAGACCCCCCGACCACAACGCACCCAAAGACCCCCCCGACCACAACGCACACAAAGACCCCCCGACCACAACACACCCAAAGACCCCCCAACCACAACGCATCCAAAGACCCCCCGACCACAACGCATCCAAAGACCCCCCGACCACAACACACCAAAGACCCCCCGACCACAACGCATCCAAAGACCCCCTGACCACAACGCACACAAAGACCCCCCGACCACAACACACCCAAAGACCCCCCGACCACAACGCATCCAAAGACCCCCTGACCACAACGCACCCAAAGAGCCCCCGACCACAACACACCCAAAGACCCCCCGACCACAACACACCCAAAGACCCCCCGACCACAACGCACACAAAGACCCCCTGACCACAACACACCCAAAGACCCCCCGACCACAACACACCCAAAGACCCCCCAGCCACAACACACCCAAAGACCCCCCGACCACAACGCACCCAAAGACCCCCCGACCACAACGCACCCAAAGACCCCCCGACCACAGCACACCCAAAGACCCCCCGACCACAACGCACCCAAAGACCCCCCCCCGACCACAACGCATCCAAAGACCCCCCAACCACAACGCATCCAAAGACCCCCCGACCACAACACACCCAAAGACCCCCCAACCACAACGCATCCAAAGACCCCCCGACCACAACGCATCCAAAGACCCCCCGACCACAACGCATCCAAAGACCCCCCGACCACAACACACCCAAAGACCCCCCAACCACAACGCACCCAAAGACCCCCCGACCACAACACACCGAAAGACCCCCCCCGACCACAACGCACCCAAAGACCCCCGGACTACAACACACCCAAAGACCCCCCAACCACAACGCACCCAAAGACCCCCCGACCACAACGCACCCAAAGACCCCCCGACCACAACACACCCAAAGACCCCCCAACCACAACGCACCCAAAGACCCCCCAACCACAACGCACCCAAAGACCCCCCAACCACAACGCACCCAAAGACCCCCCGACCACAACACACCCAAAGACCCCCCCCCGACCACAACGCACCCAAAGACCCCCCGACTACAACACACCCAAAGACCCCCCAACCACAACGCACCCAAAGACCCCCCGACCACAACGCACCCAAAGACCCCCCGACCACAACACACCCAAAGACCCCCCAACCACAACGCACCCAAAGACCCCCCAACCACAACGCACCCAAAGACCCCCCGACCACAACGCACCCAAAGACCCCCCAACCACAACGCACCCAAAGACCCCCCGACTACAACACACCCAAAGACCCCCCGACCACAACACACACAAAGACCCCCCCCCGACCACAACACACACAAAGACCCCCCCCCGACCACAACACACACAAAGACCCCCTGACCAAAACATGGCGGACATATCCCCACTCTGCAAACACTTCTCTGCAACCTCAGGAAGCTTTCCACTACCAAAACGGGTCTCACCAGCGTCAGTCGGGCCGGTCAGCTCTATAGAGCGGGAGATCTAACACCGGGACACACGATGACAATACATATTAAAGTGGTATTCCGGCCGAAATGATACTTTTTAAATAAAAATCCCCCTATAATACACAAGCTTAATGTATTCTAGTAAAGTTAGTCTGTAAACTAAGGTCTGTTTTGTTAGTTTATAGCAGTAGTTTGTTATTTTATAAACTTCCAGCAGGCCGTGGCCATCTTAAGTTTGGGCATCTGAAGCCAGACTGCATTTCTTCCTGGATCTCATCCTTGCAGATCTCGCACATGCTCAGTGCAGCACAAGCAGTGTAATAGGTTTCAGGTCAGGTTTCCATAGCAACGGCAGTGTCAGAGGAAGTTGCTGCCCTTTCCCAGAAGGCATTGCAAACAGGAAATGATGCGATGGGCCGCGGCCAGGGAGGAGGAAGTGAAAAATGAATACAGCAGATATACAGGAGGTGCTGAGAAAAAAAATTTAAAAATATCCAATTCGTTTACAGTGCACAGTTTAGTGAGGGATGCTGAAGAGTTGTAAAAGTGGGTGGAACTCCACTATAATACATCTTCATATAATTTCCACAACAAACCCGACCTGAATTACTGAAGATTATATATCCCCCTCCCCCCCCCAGACTTTTCTATTTAATTGTCCAGAAAAGACCCTGTGCAATTGATGTCCCCCATCCCCCTATTTTCTAGAAACAAATCGCAGATTTGAGTACAAATAGTGCAAAAATAAGTGAAATAATCCAAAGACATTATTAGAACGTGATTTGTTCTGTGATCCCCCCTCCCCCCCATATAATAGACACTTCGGGCTCCTGCTGTGTGACAGTAAATGGCAATCGAAATGTTTCTTTAATCGGTTGGAATCCTCGATCTGTTTTTCACACATTTTGAATGATCGTATTCTGTCCGCTGTTTGTTAAATGTGATTATTTTTTGTTGATAATAAAGCTGTGCGTTGTTTCTGTAGGCGGAGCTGTGCGTCGCCTGTCACAGTACGGCGTGGTATCGAGTCTGATCGCCTTGCTGGCCCACAGAAGTCTGGATCCCGAAGACAGGTTCAGCATTGTCCTCACTCTAGGTCACTGCACTGAGGACTGTGGTAAGTACCAGGACTTTATATTACTGGTCAGGAATCTGTCACCCAATCACCAATCCCAGTCCTCTCCTCCTTTACCCACCTCCCGTGAGCCCAGGTCATCAATCCCCCACCCCCTACTGTGGAGGCTGAAGAGAATCCCTAAAGTGGTGTCGCTCTTCAGTGTCCACCACCCGATAAAGAGGACCTGTTATGTTCAAAGTGAACCAAAGATCCATAAAACAGGTTTGTGTGGATATTATTGTTATCAGAGGGTTGAGGCGCTCCGATGGAATTGGGGGTGGGGGGGGTGGGGGAGGGGGCACTGAGTTCAGAGCTGCATTTTAGAAAGCAGCCAAGGAGAAAAGGTTTAATGTGAGAATAAGGAACGATGTACAGAGCGCAGGGCGGAGGAACGGGGGAGGGGACACGCTGTGTAAAGTCCATTGCAGCCAATGTCAGTCATCTTCTTTCTTTGGGACTTTTGGGACTGCAGCCTCTTGTCATATAGCAGTGTCTGCATGGTCTGAACTCATAACAATACAAAGATTGTCTTCCTTTTGTCAGCCTCCTATTGGAAGGAATCTGGAGACCAGGACTGGGAATATATTAAAGGCCACATTTCAGAAACGTTTATTAGTAAAATGCTGGAAAAGGAAAAGTGCAATTATTTCTTCTTCTACTACCAACTGCCTGACCTGATCTGACCTGACCTGACCTGACCTGATCTGACGTGACCTGACCTGACCTGATCTGACGTGACCTGATCTGACCTGACCTGACCTGATCTGACGTGACCTGATCTGACCTGACCTGACCTGGCCTGATCTGACCTGATCTGACCTGACCTGATCTGACCTGACCTGACCTGGCCTGACCTGACCTGATCTGACGTGACCTGATCTGACCTGACCTGACCTGGCCTGATCTGACCTGATCTGACCTGACCTGATCTGACCTGACCTGATCTGACCTGACCTGACCTGATCTGACGTGACCTGATCTGACCTGACCTGACCTGGCCTGATCTGACCTGATCTGACCTGACCTGATCTGACCTGACCTGATCTGACCTGACCTGACCTGATCTGACGTGACCTGATCTGACCTGACCTGACCTGGCCTGATCTGACCTGATCTGACCTGACCTGATCTGACCTGACCTGACCTGGCCTGATCTGACCTGATCTGACCTGACCTGATCTGACCTGACCTGACCTGGCCTGATCTGACCTGATCTGACCTGACCTGATCTGACCTGACCTGATCTGACCTGACCTGACCTGATCTGACGTGACCTGATCTGACCTGACCTGACCTGGCCTGATCTGACCTGATCTGACCTGACCTGATCTGACCTGACCTGATCTGACCTGACCTGATCTGACGTGACCTGATCTGGCCTGATCTGACCTGACCTGATCTGACCTGACCTGACCTGACCTGATCTGACCTGACCTGATCTGACCTGATCTGACCTGACCTGACCTGATCTGACCTGACCTGACCTGGCCTGATCTGACGTGACCTGATCTGACCTGACCTGACCCTGCAATGATGTCCTCTGAGATTGTATGAAAGTATCACATAAAAAGCCCTACGAAGGTAAATAATACCGGGCTGTGTATCTGATACTGTCATGTAGGAGCTGGAAGGCAGTGTGTGTGATTCACATGAGTTCAGTGCTGTCAGACCTCAGGGGAGGGCTCTGTATTGTATCTCTCAGTGCTGTCAGACCTTGGGGGAGGGGGCTCTGTATTGTATCTCTCAGTGCTGTCAGACCTTGGGGAGGGGGCTCTGTATTGTATCTCTCAGTGCTGTCAGACCTTGGGGGAGGGGGCTCTGTATTGTATCTCTCAGTGCTGTCAGACCTCGGGGGAGGGGGCTCTGTATTGTATCTCTCAGTGCTCTCAGACCTCAGGGGAGGGGGGCTCTGTATTGTATCTTTCAGTGCTTTCAGACCTCGGGGGAGGGGGGGGGCCTTGTATTGTATCTCTCAGTGCTGTCAGACCTCGGGGGAGGGCTCTGTATTGTATCTCTCAGTGCTGTCAGACCTCGGGGGAGGGGGGCTCAGTATTGTATCTCTCAGCGCTGTCAGGCATCATCAGACCCCCGTCTGGAGGTGGGTTCATCAGTCATCAGACCCCCGTCTGGAGGAGGAGTCATCAGACCCCCGTCTGGAGGAGGAGTCATCAGACCCCCGTCTGGAAGAGGAGTCATCGGACCCCCGTCTGGAGGAGGAGTCATCGGACCCCCTGTCTGGAGGAGGAGTCATCGGACCCCCGTCTGGAAGAGGAGTCATCGGACCCCCTGTCTGGAGGAGGAGTCATCGGGCCTGCGTCCGGAGGAGGAGTCATCGGACCCCCGTCTGGAGGAGGAGTCATCGGACCCCCGTCTGGAGGAGGAGTCATCGGACCCCCGTCTGGAGGAGGAGTCATCGGACCCCCGCCTGAAGGAAGAGTCATCGGACCCCCGTCTGGAAGAGGAGTCATCGGACCCCCGTCTGGAGGAGGAGTCATCGGACCCCCGTCTGGAAGAGGAGTCATCGGACCCCCGTCTGGAAGAGGAGTCATCGGACCCCTGTCTGGAAGAGGAGTCATCGGACCCCCGTCTGGAGGAGGAGTCATCGGACCCCCGTCTGGAGGAGGAGTCATCGGACCCCCGTCTGGAGGAGGAGTCATCGGACCCCCGTCTGGAGGAGGAGTCATTGGACCCCCGTCTGGAGGAGGAGTCATCGGACCCCCGTCTGGAGGAGAAGTCATCGGACCCCTGTCTTGAGGAGGAGTCATCGGACCCCCGTCTGGAAGAGGAGTCATCGGACCCCCTGTCTGGAGGAGGAGTCATCGGGCCTGCTTCCGGAGGAGGAGTCATCGGACCCCCGTCTGGAGGAGGAGTCATCGGACCCCCGTCTGGAGGAGGAGTCATCGGACCCCCGTCTGGAGGAGGAGTCATCGGACCCCCGTCTGGAAGAGGAGTCATCGGACCCCCGTCTGGAGGAGGAGTCATCAGACCCCCGTCTGGAGGAGGAGTCATCAGACCCCCGTCTGGAAGAGGAGTCATCGGACCCCCGTCTGGAGGAGGAGTCATCGGACCCCCGTCTGGAGGAGGAGTCATCGGACCCCCGTCTGGAGGAGGAGTCATCGGACCCCCGTCTGGAGGAGGAGTCATAGGACCCCCGTCTGAAGGAAGAGTCATCGGACCCCCCTCTGGAGGAGGAGTCATCGGACCCCCGTCTGGAGGAGGAGTCATAGGACCCCCGTCTGGAGGAGGAGTCATTGGACCCCCGTCTGGAGGAGGAGTCATCGGACCCCCGTCTGGAGGAGAAGTCATCGGACCCCTGTCTTGAGGAGGAGTCATCGGACCCCCGTCTGGAAGAGGAGTCATCGGACCCCCTGTCTGGAGGAGGAGTCATCGGGCCTGCGTCCGGAGGAGGAGTCATCGGACCCCCGTCTGGAGGAGGAGTCATCGGACCCCCGTCTGGAGGAGGAGTCATCGGACCCCCGTCTGGAAGAGGAGTCATCGGACCCCCGTCTGGAGGAGGAGTCATCAGACCCCCGTCTGGAGGAGGAGTCATCAGACCCCCGTCTGGAAGAGGAGTCATCGGACCCCCGTCTGGAGGAGGAGTCATCGGACCCCCGTCTGGAGGAGGAGTCATCGGACCCCCGTCTGGAAGAGGAGTCATCGGACCCCCTGTCTGGAGGAGGAGTCATCGGGCCTGCGTCCGGAGGAGGAGTCATCGGACCCCCGTCTGGAGGAGGAGTCATCGGACCCCCGTCTGGAGGAGGAGTCATCGGACCCCCGTCTGAAGGAAGAGTCATCGGACCCCCGTCTGGAAGAGGAGTCATCGGACCCCCGTCTGGAGGAGGAGTCATCGGACCCCCGTCTGGAAGAGGAGTCATCGGACCCCCGTCTGGAAGAGGAGTCATCGGACCCCCGTCTGGAAGAGGAGTCATCGGACCCCCGTCTGGAGGAGTCATCGGACCCCCGTCTGGAGGAGGAGTCATAGGACCCCCGTCTGGAGGAGGAGTCATAGGACCCCCGTCTGAAGGAAGAGTCATCGGACCCCCGTCTGGAGGAGGAGTCATCGGACCCCCGTCTGGAGGAGGAGTCATAGGACCCCCGTCTGGAGGAGGAGTCATCGGACCCCCGTCTGGAGGAGGAGTCATCGGACCCCCGTCTGGAGGAGAAGTCATCGGACCCCTGTCTTGAGGAGGAGTCATCGGACCCCCGTCTGGAGGAGGAGTCATCGGACCCCCGTCTGGAAGAGGAGTCATCGGACCCCCGTCTGGAGGAGGAGTCATCGGACCCCCGTCTGGAGGAGGAGTCATAGGACCCCCGTCTGAAGGAAGAGTCATCGGACCCCCGTCTGGAGAGGAGTCATCGGACCCCCGTCTGGAGGAGGAGTCATAGGACCCCCGTCTGGAGGAGGAGTCATCGGACCCCTGTCTGGAGGAGTCATCGGACCCCCGTCTGGAGGAGAAGTCATCGGACCCCCGTCTTGAGGAGGAGTCATCGGACCCCCGTCTGGAGGAGGAGTCATCGGACCCCCGTCTGGAGGAGGAGTCATCGGACCCCCGTCTGGAAGAGGAGTCATCGGACCCCCATCTGGAGGAAGAGTCATCGGACCCCCGTCTGGAGGAGGAGTCATCGGACCCCCGTCTGGAGGAGGAGTCATCGGACCCCCGTCTGGAGGAGGAGTCATCGGACCCCCGTCTGGAAGAGGAGTCATCGGACCCCCGTCTGAAAGAGGAGTCATCGGACCCCCGTCTGGAAGAGGAGTCATCGGACCCCCTGTCTGGAGGAGGAGTCATCGGGCCTGCGTCCAGGGGAGGAGTCATCGGACCCCCGTCTGGAGGAGGAGTCATCGGACCCCCGTCTGGAGGAGGAGTCGTCGGACCCCCGTCTGGAAGAGGAGTCATCGGACCCCCGTCTGGAGGAGGAGTCATCGGACCCCCGTCTGGAGGAGGAGTCATAGGACCCCCGTCTGAAGGAAGAGTCATCGGACCCCCGTCTGGAGGAGGAGTCATCGGACCCCCGTCTGGAGGAGGAGTCATAGGACCCCCGTCTGGAGGAGGAGTCATCGGACCCCCGTCTGGAGGAGTCATCGGACCCCCGTCTGGAGGAGAAGTCATCGGACCCCCGTCTTGAGGAGGAGTCATCGGACCCCCGTCTGGAGGAGGAGTCATCGGACCCCCGTCTGGAGGAGGAGTCATCGGACCCCCGTCTGGAAGAGGAGTCATCGGACCCCCGTCTGGAGGAGGAGTCATCGGACCCCCGTCTGGAGGAGGAGTCATCGGACCCCCGTCTGGAGGAGGAGTCATCGGACCCCCGTCTGGAGGAGGAGTCATCGGACCCCCGTCTGGAGGAGGAGTCATCGGACCCCCATCTGGAGGAGGAGTCATCGGACCCCCGTCTGGAGGAGGAGTCATCGGACCCCCGTCTGGAGGAGGAGTCATAGGACCCCCGTCTGGAGGAGGAGTCATCGGACCCCCGTCTGGAAGAGGAGTCATCGGGACCCCCGTCTGGAGGAGGAGTCATCGGACCCCCGTCTGGAGGAGGAGTCTAGGACCCCCGTCTGGAGGAGGAGTCATCGGACCCCCGTCTGGAGGAGGAGTCATCGGACCCCCGTCTGGAGGAGGAGTCATCGGACCCCCGTCTGGAGGAGGAGTCATCGGACCCCCGTCTGGAGGAGGAGTCATCGGACCCCCGTCTGGAGGAGGAGCTCATCGGACCCCCGCACTCACAGGGGGATGATGCAGAGATCAGCAATATTGTGATTACATTTTTTTCATCTTCAGGGACAACTCAGAGGGAAGGGGGGGGGAGGACCCCAATGTCACATGACCGGCCTGAAAACTTCAGGAAAGTTAAGAATCCAGCATGAGTGGAAGGCTCTTAGGGGGAGGGGGAGGTTTTGGTGGTGGAGGGGGGGGCTGGGCTCGGAGTTGGGCTTTAAGGAAAGTGGAATATTTCTTCCTTTGTTAGATGTTCAGGTTTGATTGGAATGAATTTCTAAAGAACATTTCCTATGAAGTGTGATTAGCGGTGCTCTTCATATGTGTAGACCTCACGCGGCGCTCGGCTGTCACGCTGGTAGAGAAGGCGCCTTCCCTACAAAGGACCCCATATAATGGATTGGCGGGACTCTGTGTGAGATAAATACCATTTCTTTTATCTTTCCTCTGCTGTTGTATTTTATTGATCGGAGTGCTGATCGTTCGCTGTGTATCGCTGGGACAGCAGTGCAGCAACGATCAAACACAAACACACAATCATTTATGTCATCAGAATTTAATGAGCGTTTCATTCAACAGAACCGAATCAATACGAGCTGCTGAGAGGCAACGGACTTCCCCTCATGATTCAGATTCTGACGGAGTCACAAGATGACGAGACTCACAAAGCTGCCACCTTCGTCCTTCAGAACTGCAGACATACAAGTAAGAGACGCACAACTGTCACTTCTCACGCTGCAAATGTACTTCTGGGTAATAAAATGTATTCTGCTCCATTTCTTTGGTGAAAATCCCCCAAATCAGTGAATATTATTTAGTGTGTAGGACAGTAATAGAGTCCACAAAGTATGGGATATACACTACCGTTCAAAAGTTTGGGGTCACCCAAACAATTTTGTGTTTTCCATGAAAAGTCACACTTATTCACCACCATACGTTGTGAAATGAATAGAAAATAGAGTTAAGACATTGACAAGGTTAGAAATAATGATTTGTATTTGAAATAACATTGTTTTTACATCAAACTTTGCTTTCATCAAAGAATCCTCCTTTTGCAGCAATTACAGCATTGCACACCTTTGGCATTCTAGCTGTTAATTTATTGAGGTAAGCTGGAGAAATTGCACCCCACGCTTCTAGAAGCAGCTCCCACAAGTTGGATTGGTTGGATGGGCACTTCTGGCGTACCATACGGTCAAGCTGCTCCCACAACAGCTCAATGGGGTTCAGATCTGGTGACTGTGCTGGCCACTCCATTACCGATAGAATACCAGCTGCCTGCTTCTGCTGTAAATAGTTCTTGCACAATTTGGAGGTGTGTTTAGGGTCATTGTCCTGTTGTAGGATGAAATTGGCTCCAATCAAGCGCTGTCCACTGGGTATGGCATGGCGTTGCAAAATGGAGTGATAGCCTTCCTTATTCAGAATCCCTTTTACCCTGTACAAAGCTCCCACCTTACCAGCACCAAAGCAACCCCAGACCATCACATTACCTCCACCATGCTTAACAGATGGCGTCAGGCATTCTTCCAGCATCTTTTCATTTGTTCTGCGTCTCACAAACGTTCTTCTTTGTGATCCAAACACCTCAAACTTGGATTCATCCGTCCACAACACTTTTTTCCAGTCTTCCTCTGTCCAATGTCTGTGTTCTTTTGCCCATCTTAATCTTTTTCTTTTATTGGCCAGTCTCAGATATGGCTTTTTCTTTCCCACTCTGCCCTGAAGCCCAAAATCCCGCAGCCGCCTCTTCACTGTAGATGTTGACACTGGTGTTTTGCGGGTACTATTTAATGAAGATGCCAGTTGGGGACCTGTGAGGCGTCTGTTTCTCAAACTAGAGACTCTAATGTGCTTATCTTCTTGCTTAGTTGTGCAACGCGGCCTCCCACTTCTTTTTCTACTCTGGTTAGAGCCTGTTTGTGCTGTCCTCTGAAGGGAGTAGTACACACCGTTGTAGGAAATCTTCAATTTCTTTGCAATTTTTCGCATGGAATAGCCTTCATTTCTAAGAACAAGAATAGACTGTCGAGTTTCAGATGAAAGTTCTCTTTTTCTGGCCATTTCGAGCGTTTAATTGACCCCACAAATGTGATGCTCCAGAAACTCAATCTGCTCACAGGAAGGTCAGTTTTGTAGCTTCTGGAAGGAGCTAGACTGTTTTTAGATGTGTGAACATGATTGCACAAGGGTTTGCTAATCATCAATTAGCCTTCTGAGCCAATGAGCAAACACATTGTACCATTAGAACACTGGAGTGATAGTTGCTGGAAATGGGCCTCTATACACCTATGTAGATATTGCACCAAAAACTAGACATTTGCAGTTAAAATAGTCATTTACCACATTAGCAATGTATAGAGTATATTTGTTTAAAGTTAGGACTAGTTTAAAGTTAGCTTCATTTAAAAGTATAGTGCTTTTCCTTCAAAAATAAGGACATTTCAATGTGACCCCAAACTTTTGAACGGTAGTGTATATCTGATCAATCGATCAATCCTGATATACTGACAGCCGATCTCATTTCCTGAGATTTAAAAACACCAGGACAATACAAATACCCCCAAATGACCCTCTATGGAGAGTAGACAGTCCGAGGTGTTTAGTAGGAGGCATAACAAGGTTTTGAAGTTGTAATTTTTTGGGGAAATGAAGAAATGTAAAAAAAAAAATCTATTTTTTACATACGATCCACCAGTGCAGCTTTATCATATAATATAACTGGTGTGGTGATCGGGGACACTGACTGCTGACCGGCCAAAAAAAAAATCATATATATTTTTATTTTTACTACATTTTTTTTTAAAGATTTTTTTAACAAACTGTGACCAGAGCAATATAATGTGACCCCAGTAACAATATACTACTCTGGGGAAGTGATCAGGATTGTTTTTACATTTCTATAAGAAAGCATTTTACTGAATGAAACTGAATAATTCAGCTGTTTTGTTCTGATTAGCTGTGATTGGCCAGAGCGAATCACATGGTACAGATAGGCTGTGATTGGTCCTGTCTGTACCATGTGATCACATTGACCAATCACAGCTAGCAGCACAATTGTACACAATGGATGACATGAAAGGAAGTCATCATTTTTGTTTATATCGCAAAAAATAAAAACCGCAGAGCTGATCAAATACCACCAAAAGAAAGCTTTATTTGTGGGAAAAAAAGGACGTCAATTTTATTTGGGTACAACGTCGCACGATCGTCAATTAAAGCGACGCAGTGCCGTATAGCAAAAAATGGCCTGGTCATTAAGGGGGTAAAACCTTGGGGTCCCTAAGTGGTTAAAGTGGGTGTAAACCCTAAATAGATCGTATTAGGTTGGCTGCAGCTCTGGGTGCCGTAATCAATTGCTGTTTATGTCTCAGTGCCGATTTATTTTCTTTTTATACTTTGTTGCTATACGCAGTCCACTGATTGGTGCGTGTCATCTGATTTCCTGATGGGGGCGATAGAGAAGTAATATGTGCTGAAATATCCTCCATCAGAAGTCTGTGTGACAGGAGCAGAATCAGAAGACGATGGTCACCCAATAACAGGAAGCGCCTGAACAAGGACCATCCTGGCGGGATCACCGGATATTATTGTAATGAAAGGTTAAAAGTAAAATTCCAGGCTTTACCTGACTAGTCTTAAAAATGCTCCACCCCCCACCTATTCTGACTCACCTGTGTCAGAAATCTGTATACTTACCTGTTATCAGCCCACTCCAGCCAGGTCATGTGATCTCCCCTGTGTCAGCCAATGGCAGATTTGTATAAATCGATCTATAAAACTATCTATATATTGGTGATTATAGGGAGAGTGAAAACAATCCTACAAACTGAGATCCGCTACTTTCTACAAAGACTAATGCCGCGTACACACGGTCGGACTTTCCGGCATACTTGGTCCGGCGGACCAGAGTGTGCCGGACAATCCGCCCGTGTGTGGGCGGCGGCAGACTTTTCCGGCGGACTTCTTCCCAAAAGCCCGCCGGACCTAGATTTGAAGAAAGTTTCAAATCTTTCCGTCGGACTCAGTTTCGGGCGGAAAGTCCGCTCGTGTGTGTGCTGGTCCGACAGACCAAATACGACACGAGGGCAGGGTATTGCATCTCGCGCTCGCTGCAATAGGAAAAACAAATCTTCCTATTGCGGCGAGCGCGGGGCATACCAGGCCCTTAGGTCTGGTATGGATTATAAAGGGAACCCCGCTACGCCGAAAAAACGGCGTGGGGTCCCCCAAAAATCCATACCAGACCCCGATCCGAGCACGCAGCCTGGCCGGTCAGGAAAGGGGGTGGGGACGAGCGAGCGCCCCCCCCCTCCTGAACCGTACCAGGCCGCATGCCCTCAACATGGGGGGTGGGTGCTTTGGGGGAGGGGGGCGCCCTGCGGGCCCCCCCACCTCAAAGCACCTTGTCCCCATGTTGATGAGGACAAGGGCCTCTTCCCGACAACCCTGGCCGTTGGTTGTCGGGGTCTGCGGGCGGGGGCTTATCGGAATCTGGGAGCCCCCTTTAATAAGGGGGCCCCCAGATCCCGGCCCCCCACCCTATGTAAATGAGTATGGGGTACATGGTACCCCTACCCATTTACCTAGGAAAAAAGTGTAAGTAATAAAACACACTACACAGGTTTTTAAAATATTTTATTAAACAGCTCCGGGGGGGGGGATCTTCCTCCGGCTTCGGGGGTCTTCCCTCCTCTTCATCTTCTCCCGGCGTCCGGTTGGTTCTTCTCCGCTCTCCGGCCTCTTCTCCCGGTGTCCCAGGTCTTCGGCCGGCCCCTCCGCTGTCTTCATGTAGCTCTATTGCCAGCGGAGGTCCGGACTTCTGGGCTTCTTGGCTTCTTGGCTTCTTGGCTTCTTGTGTTCTCTTCTCTTCTCTTCCCCCAGATGTTGACACGACGCTCTCTCCGGCTGGACTGGTCTCTGAGGGCTGCGTTGTGACTTATATAGGCGGAGACCCCCGCCCCCATATGGTGGTCGACCACGTCCCCTAAAACATCACAGTCCCAGCATGCCCAGGGACTGTGACATCATATGGGGGCGGGGTCTCCGCCTATATAAGTCACAACGCAGCCCTCAGAGACCAGTCCAGCCGGAGAGAGCGTCGTGTCAACATCTGGGGGAAGAGAAGAGAAGAGAACACAAGAAGCCAAGAAGCCAAGAAGCCAAGAAGCCCAGAAGTCCGGACCTCCGCTGGCAATAGAGCTACCTGAAGAAAGCGGAGGGGCCGGCCGAAGACCTGGGACACCGGGAGAAGAGGCCGGGAGAGCGGAGAAGAACCAACCGGACGCCGGGAGAAGATGAACGGAGGGACCCCGAAGACGGAAGAAGACCCCCCCCCTGGAGCTGTTTAATAAATTATTTTAAAACCTGTGTTGTGTTTTATTACTTACACTTTTTTCCTAGGTAAATGGGTAGGGGTACCATGTACCCCATACTCATTTACATAGGGTGGGGGGCCGGGATCTGGGGGCCCCCTTATTAAAGGGGGGCTCCCAGATTCCGATAAGCCCCCGCCCGCAGACCCCGACAACCAACGGCCAGGGTTGTCGGGAAGAGGCCCTTGTCCTCATCAACATGGGGACAAGTGCTTGAGGTGGGGGGGCCCGCAGGGCGCCCCCCTCCCCCAAAGCACCCACCCCCCATGTTGAGGGCATGCGGCCTGGTACGGTTCAGGAGGGGGGGGGGCGCTCGCTCGTCCCCACCCCCTTTCCTGACCGGCCAGGCCTGCGTGCTCTGATCGGGTCCTGTATGGATTTTTGGGGGACCCCACGCCGTTTTTTCGGCGTAGCGGGGTTCCCTTTATAATCCATACCAGACCTAAGGGCCTGGTATGCCCCGCGACGGGGCTCGCAAGGTGTCAATCTCGCCGATAAAAGCGGCAAGATTGACATCCCTTTCTAGTCCCGTCGCACCTGAGTCACGTTCCAAAATGAACGGACTTGTCCGTGTGTGGGCAAGTCCGTTCATTCTGAAAGTCCGCCGTAACTCCGGCGAAAGTCCGTTGGAAAGACGGGCGGACTTAGCCCGCCGGAAAGTCCCGGCGTGTGTGGGCAAGTCCGCCCGTTTTAAAGTCCGGCGCACCTGGCGGACAAAGTCTGTCGGAAAGTGTGCCGGACCAAGTAGGATAGAAAAGTCCGACCGTGTGTACGCGGCATAAGAGAAAATGATTATATGTAAAATCTTCTGAATAAATCTACCAGTCAGGCCCATCCACTCCACATGCAGCGGGACGCATTTCTGACTTCCAACATCCGCACAGACAGTCCAATCAAATCCGGGATATTCTAAGGGCGCTCTTCACAATATTGCTGTGCGGTGAAATACAACAAGACGCATTTTTCTGCACTGCAAATACACAGAAATGCCCAAAAATGTGTGAAAACGCACATAGAAATGTGTGCCAAACGCATGTCACTGCGCATGCAAACATTCGGAGTGAAGGGACCATTTCTGGTGTGAATGGATGAAAGGTGAAGAAAGGAATAATACAAGGGGGGGGAGGGGACTCCACACTCCGATGATGGAAGTCTGGACTCTCAGGAACGGCTCTTCCACCCTTTATTCATGCTGGGAGATCTCTGGCTTTTTACCCCCCTAAGATCAGGGTCTGGTGGGGCGATTTATAGAACTATTACCAGCTTGGGGGTAATAATATTCTCTTTTCTTTGATTGATTTTTCCTCTCACTGATTGCAAGCTGAAAATGTTGTCTCTGAGTGAAGAAACGCCAAATCCAGAACAGGCTGCGGCCTGGAAGATTCCGGAGAACCGCCATGATGAATTCTGGAGAAAGCAAAAGAAATTTATCGCAAAATAGAAGATCTACAGCAGCAGCATAATGAGGTAAGTGTGCGTGTAAAGGTGGCCATAAAACTGCCCCAATATGACACGGGGGTAATTATTGGGGCATTTAGAGCCTCTTCAGGTGACGGGGGGTTCTCTTCATATCTCTCACTTCCTGAACACCTCCATGTGATCCTTCCCTCCATTCTCCGACTGTCAGGAGCATTGTGGGTGTTTCATGTCATTAGATACTGCATAGGCGTCCTGTGATTTCATCTAAACCCCTCCCGTGTGTAGAGTCACTAGAATGTGACAATGGAATCCTAATAATTTTATTCAAGAGGAACTGAACTGAGAGCTGCGCTCAAAAATAGGCAAATGCACTGATCCCAAGTATTGCTTGTTGTCTTCCTGCAGCTGCCCTTTCCTCACGAGGCCCATCTCACCCGTCTCACCCATGTCACCCGTCTCACCCGTCTCACTCGTCTCACCCGTCTCACCCATGTCACCCGTCTCACCCGTCTCACTCGTCTCACCCGTCTCACCCGTCTCACCCGTCTCACTCGTCTCACCCGTCTCACCCATGTCACCCGTCTCACCCGTCTCACCCATGTCACCCGTCTCACCCGTCTCACCCGTCTCACTCGTCTCACCCGTCTCACCATGTCACTCGTCTCACCGTCTCACCCATGTCACTCGTCTCACCCGTCTCACCCATGTCACCCGTCTCACCCGTCTCACCCATGTCACCCGTCTCACCCGTCTCACCCGTCTCACTCGTCTCACCCGTCTCACCGTCTCACTCGTCTCACCCATGTCACCCGTCTCAACTGTCTCACTCGTCTCACCCGTCTCACCCGTCTCACCCATGTCACCCGTCTCACCCATCTCACTCGTCTCACCCATGTCACCCGTCTCACCCGTCTCACCCATCTCACTCGTCTCACCCGTCTCACCCATGTCACCCGTCTCACTCGTCTCACCCGTCTCACCCGTCTCACCCATGTCACTCGTCTCACCCGTCTCACCTATGTCACCCGTCTCACCCATCTCACCTATGTCACCCGTCTCACCCATGTCACTCGTCTCACCCGTCTCACCTATGTCACCCGTCTCACCTATGTCACCCGTCTCACCCATCTTCACCCATGTCACTCATCTCACCCGTCTCACCATGTCACCCGTCTCACCCGTCTCACCCATGTCACCCGTCTCACCCATCTCACTCATCTACCCATGTCACTCATCTCACCATGTCCACCCGTCTCACCATCTCACTCATCTCACCCGTCTCACCCATGTTACCCGTCTCACCCATCTCACTCATCTCACCCGTCTCACCCCATGTCACCCGTCTCACCATGTCACTCATCTCACCCATCTCACCCATGTCACCCGTCTCACCCATCTCACCCCATGTCACTCATCTCACCCGTCTCACCCGTTTCACCCATGTCACCCGTCTCACCCATGTCACTCATCCACCCGTCTCACCCATGTCACCCGTCTCACCCGTCTCACCCATGTCACCCGTCTCACCCCGTCTCACCCATCTCACCCATGTCACTCATCCTCACCCGTCTCACCCATGTCACCCGTCTCACCCATGTCACCCGTCTCACCCATCTCACTCATCTCACCCATGTCACTCATCTCACCCGTCTCACCCATGTCACCCGTCTCACCCGTCTCACCCATGTCACCCGTCTCACCCGTCTCACTCGTCTCACCCGTCTCACCCGTCTCACCTATGTCACCCATCTCACTCATCTCACCCATGTCACTCATCTCACCCGTCTCACCCATGTCACCCGTCTCACCCGTCTCACCCATGTCACCCGTCTCACCCGTCTCACCCATGTCACCCGTCTCACCCGTCTCACTCGTCTCACCCATCTCACTCATCTCACCCATGTCACTCATCTCACCCGTCTCACCCATGTCACCCGTCTCACCCGTCTCACCCATGTCACCCGTCTCACCCGTCTCACCCATGTCACCCGTCTCACTCGTCTCACCCGTCTCACTCATCTCACGCGTCTCACCCATGTCACCCGTCTCACCCATGTCACCCGTCTCACTCGTCTCACCCATCTCACTCGTCTCACCCGTCTCGCTCGTCTCACCCGTCTCACCTATGTCACTCGTCTCACCCGTCTCACCCATCTCACCCATGTCACTCGTCTCACCCATGTCACTCATCTCACCCATCTCACCCATGTCACCCGTCTCACCCATCTCACCCATGTCACTCATCTCACCCGTCTCACCCATCTCACCCATGTCACTCATCTCACCCGTCTCACCCATGTCACCCGTCTCACCCATCTCACCCATGTCACTCATCTCACCCGTCTCACCCATCTCACCCATGTCACTCATCTCACCCGTCTCACCCATGTCACCCGTCTCACCCATGTCACCCGTCTCACCCGTCTCACCCATCTCACTCATCTCACCCATGTCACTCATCTCACCCGTCTCACCCATGTCACCCGTCTCACCCGTCTCACCCGTCTCACCTATGTCACCCATCTCACTCATCTCACCCATGTCACTCATCTCACCCGTCTCACCCATGTCTCACCCGTCTCACTCGTCTCACCCATCTCACTCATCTCACCCATGTCACTCATCTCACCCGTCTCACCCATGTCACCCGTCTCACCCATGTCACCCGTCTCACCCATGTCACCCGTCTCACCCGTCTCACCCGTCTCACTCGTCTCACCCATCTCACTCATCTCACCCGTCTCACCCATGTCACCCGTCTCACCCGTCTCACCCATGTCACCCGTCTCACCCGTCTCACCCATGTCACCCGTCTCACTCGTCTCACCCGTCTCACTCATCTCACGCGTCTCACCCATGTCACCCGTCTCACCCATGTCACCCGTCTCACTCGTCTCACCCATCTCACTCGTCTCACCCGTCTCGCTCGTCTCACCCGTCTCACCTATGTCACTCGTCTCACCCGTCTCACCCATCTCACCTATGTCACTCGTCTCACCCGTCTCACCCATCTCACCTATGTCACTCGTCTCACCCATGTCACCCATCTCACTCGTCTCACCCGTCTCGCTCGTCTCACCCGTCTCACCTATGTCACTCGTCTCACCCATCTCACCTATGTCACTCGTCTCACCCATGTCACTCATCTCACCCGTCTCACCCATGTCACCCATCTCACTCGTCTCACCCGTCTCACCTATGTCACCCATCTCACTCGTCTCACCCGTCTCACTCGTCTCACCCGTCTCACTCGTCTCACCCGTCTCACCTATGTCACCCATCTCACTCGTCTCACCCGTCTAACCCGTCTCACCTATGTCACCCATCTCACCCGTCTCACCCATCTCACTCATCTCACCCGTCTCACCTATGTCACCCATCTCACTCGTCTCACCCGTCTCACCCGTCTCACTCGTCTCACCCGTCTCACCCATCTCACCTATGTCACTCGTCTCACCTGTCTCACCCATCTCACCTATGTCACTCGTCTCACCCGTCTCACCCGTTTCACCTATGTCACCCATCTCACTCCTCTCACCCGTCTCACCTGTCTCACTCGTCTCACCCGTCTCACCCATCTCACCCGTCTCACCCATCTCACTCGTCTCACCCATCTCACCCGTCTCACCCATCTCACTCGTCTCACCCGTCTCACCCGTCTCACCCGTCTCACCTATGTCACCCATCTCACTCCTCTCACCCGTCTCACTCGTCTCACCCGTCTCACTCGTCTCACCCGTCTAAACCATCTCACCCGTCTCACTCGTCTCACCCGTCTCACCTATGTCACCCATCTCACTCGTCTCACCCGTCTCACCTATGTCACCCATCTCACTCGTCTCATCCGTCTCACTCATCTCACCCATCTCACCTATGTCACTCGTCTCACCCGTCTCACCCATCTCACCTATGTCACTCGTCTCACCCGTCTCACCCATCTCACCTATGTCACTCGTCTCACTCGTCTCACCCGTCTCACCCATCTCACCTATGTCACTCGTCTCACCCATCTCACCTATGTCACCCGTCTCACTCGTCTCACCCGTCTCACTTGTCTCACTCGTCTCACCCGTCTCACCTATGTCACTCGTCTCACCCATCTCACCTATGTCACTCGTCTCACCCGTCTCACCCATCTCACCCGTCTCACCCATCTCACCCGTCTCACCCATCTCACTCGTCTCACCCATCTCACTCGTCTAACTCGTCTCACCCGTCTCACCCATCTCACTTGTCTCACTCGTCTCACCCATGTCACCCGTCTCACTCGTCTCACCCGTCTCACCCATGTCACCCGTCTCACCCGTCTCACCTGTCTCACTCGTCTCACCCGTCTCACTCGTCTCACCCGTCTCACCCATGTCACCCGTCTCACTCGTCTCACCCGTCTCACCTGTCTCACTCGTCTCACCCGTCTCACCCATGTCACCCGTCTCACCTGTCTCACTCGTCTCACCCGTCTCACCCGTCTCACCCGTCTCACTCGTCTCACTCGTCTCACCCGTCTCACTCGTCTCACCCGTCTCACCCGTCTCACCCGTCTCACTCGTCTCACCCGTCTCACTCGTCTCACCCGTCTCACCCATGTCACCCGTCTCACCCGTCTCACTCGTCTCACCCATCTCACTCGTCTCACCCATCTCACCCATGTCACCCGTCTCACTCGTCTCACCTGTCTCACCCGTCTCACTCATCTCACCCGTCTCACCCGTCTAACTCGTCTCACCTGTCTCACTCATCTCACTCATCTCACCCGTCTCACCCATGTCACCCGTCTCACTCGTCTCACCCGTCTAACTCGTCTCACCCGTCTCACTCATCTCACCCGTCTCACTCATCTCACCCGTCTCACCCGTCTAACTCGTCTCACCTGTCTCACTCATCTCACTCATCTCACCCGTCTCACCCATGTCACCCGTCTCACTCGTCTCACCTGTCTCACTCATCTCACCCGTCTCACTCATCTCACCCGTCTCACCCATGTCACCCGTCTCACCCGTCTAACTCGTCTCACCCTTCTCACTCGTCTCACCTGTCTCACTCATCTCACCCGTCTCACTCATCTCACCCGTCTCACCCATGTCACCCGTCTCACCTGTCTCACTCGTCTCACCCGTCTCACTCGTCTCACCTGTCTCACTCGTCTCACCCGTCTCACTCGTCTCACCCGTCTCACCCGTCTCACCTGTCTCACTCGTCTCACCCGTCTCACTCGTCTCACCCGTCTCACCCATGTCACCCGTCTCACCTGTCTCACTCGTCTCACCCGTCTCACCCGTCTCACCTGTCTCACCCGTCTCACCCGTCTCACCCGTCTCACCTGTCTCACTCGTCTCACCCGTCTCACTCGTCTCACTCGTCTCACCCGTCTCACCTGTCTCACTCGTCTCACCCGTCTCACTCGTCTCACCCGTCTCACCCATGTCACCCGTCTCACCTGTCTCACTCGTTTCACCCGTCTCACCTGTCTCACTCGTCTCACCCGTCTCACTCGTCTCACCCGTCTCACCCGTCTCACCTGTCTCACTCGTCTCACCCGTCTCACCCGTCTCACCTGTCTCACTCGTCTCACCCGTCTCACCCGTCTCACCTGTCTCACCCGTCTCACCCGTCTCACCTGTCTCACTCGTCTCACCCGTCTCACTCATCTCACCCGTCTCACCCATGTCACCCGTCTCACCTGTCTCACTCGTCTCACCCGTCTCACCTGTCTCACTCGTCTCACCCGTCTCACTCGTCTCACCCGTCTCACCCATGTCACCCGTCTCACCTGTCTCACTCGTCTCACCCGTCTCACCCGTCTCACCTGTCTCACTCGTCTCACCCTGTCTCACCCGTCTCACCCGTCTCACCCGTCTCACCCGTCTCACTCGTCTCACCCGTCTCACCCGTCTCACCCGTCTCACCCGTGTCACCCGTCTCACCCGTCTCACCCGTCTCACCCGTCTCACCCGTCTCACCCGTCTCACTCGTCTCACCCGTCTCACCCATGTCACTCGTCTCACCCGTCTCACCCGTCTCACCCGTCTCACTCGTCTCACTCGTCTCACCCGTCTCACTCGTCTCACCCGTCTCACCCATGTCACCCGTCTCACCTGTCTCACTCGTCTCACCCATGTCACCCGTCTCACTCGTCTCACTCATCTCACCCGTCTCACTCATCTCACCCGTCTAACTCGTCTCACCTGTCTCACTCATCTCACTCATCTCACCCGTCTCACCCATGTCACCCGTCTCACTCGTCTAACTCGTCTCACCCGTCTCACTCGTCTCACTCGTCTCACCTGTCTCACTCGTCTCACCCGTCTCACCTGTCTCACTCGTCTCACCCGTCTCACCCGTCTCACCTGTCTCACTCGTCTCACCCGTCTCACCCATGTCACCCGTCTCACCTGTCTCACTCGTCTCACCCGTCTCACCTGTCTCACTCGTCTCACCCGTCTCACTCGTCTCACCCGTCTCACCCATGTCACCCGTCTCACCTGTCTCACTCGTCTCACCCGTCTCACCCGTCTCACCTGTCTCACTCGTCTCACCCGTCTCACCCGTCTCACTCGTCTCACTCGTCTCACCCGTCTCACCCGTCTCACCTGTCTCACTCGTCTCACTCGTCTCACCCGTCTCACTCGTCTCACTCGTCTCACCCGTCTCACCCATGTCACCCGTCTCACCCGTCTCACCCGTCTCACTCGTCTCACCCGTCTCACCCGTCTCACTCGTCTCACCCGTCTCACCCGTCTCACCCGTCTCACTCGTCTCACCCGTCTCACCCATGTCACTCGTCTCACCCGTCTCACCCGTCTCACCCGTCTCACCCGTCTCACTCGTCTCACCCGTCTCACTCGTCTCACCCGTCTCACCCATGTCACCCGTCTCACCTGTCTCACTCGTCTCACCCGTCTCACTCGTCTCACCCGTCTCACCCGTCTCACCCGTCTCACCTGTCTCACTCGTCTCACCCATGTCACCCGTCTCACTCGTCTCACTCATCTCACCCGTCTCACTCATCTCACCCGTCTAACTCGTCTCACCTGTCTCACTCATCTCACTCATCTCACCCGTCTCACCCATGTCACCCGTCTCACTCGTCTAACTCGTCTCACCCGTCTCACTCGTCTCACTCGTCTCACCTGTCTCACTCGTCTCACCCGTCTCACCCGTCTCACCTGTCTCACTCGTCTCACCCGTCTCACCCGTCTCACCTGTCTCACTCGTCTCACCCGTCTCACTCGTCTCACCCATGTCACCCGTCTCACCTGTCTCACTCGTCTCACCCGTCTCACCTGTCTCACTCGTCTCACCCGTCTCACTCGTCTCACCCGTCTCACCCATGTCACCCGTCTCACCTGTCTCACTCGTCTCACCCGTCTCACCCGTCTCACCTGTCTCACTCGTCTCACCCGTCTCACCCGTCTCACCTGTCTCACCCGTCTCACCTGTCTCACTCGTCTCACTCGTCTCACCCGTCTCACCTGTCTCACTCGTCTCACTCGTCTCACCCGTCTCACCCATGTCACCCGTCTCACCTGTCTCACCCGTCTCACCCGTCTCACCTGTCTCACCCTCACCCGTCTCACCTGTCTCACTCGTCTCACCCGTCTCACCTGTCTCACTCGTCTCACTCGTCTCACCCGTCTCACTCGTCTCACCCGTCTCACCCATGTCACCCGTCTCACCTGTCTCACTCGTCTCACTCGTCTCACCCGTCTCACTCGTCTCACCCGTCTCACCCATGTCACCCGTCTCACTCGTCTCACTCATCTCACCCGTCTCACTCATCTCACCCGTCTAACTCGTCTCACCTGTCTCACTCATCTCACTCATCTCACCCGTCTCACCCATGTCACCCGTCTCACTCGTCTAACTCGTCTCACCCGTCTCACTCGTCTCACTCGTCTCACCTGTCTCACTCATCTCACCCGTCTCACTCGTCTCACCCGTCTCACTCGTCTCACCTGTCTCACTCATCTCACCCGTCTCACTCATCTCACCCATGTCACCCGTCTCACTCGTCTCACCCGTCTAACTCGTCTCACCCGTCTCACTCGTCTCACCTGTCTCACTCATCTCACCCGTCTCACTCATCTCACCCATGTCACCCGTCTCACTCGTCTCACCCGTCTAACTCGTCTCACCCGTCTCACTCGTCTCACTCGGGCTCCAGCTTGTATAGGAGCCGGGTGAACAGCAAGCTTTGTCAAAGCTTTTAAAGCACCATTCAGCTCCAGTGTGTAAACATTGAACACAGATCCTAATGGGAGGGCCCTGTGAAGCAAGCTGTAGATCGGGAAGATTGCCGCACTTGTGATTATGAGAAAAGCTCTTAGCACCACAATTGACAAATATTGTGCAAAACTTTAAAAATCCAAAGTGCTGCGCTAAGCAATCCTTGCATTTAGTGATCATACGTATGTGAATATGTCAAAACACAATGGAAAAGAGATACAAAAGTCTAAAAAAACTTAAAAAATAAAGAGTTCATAACATGAATGTCCACAGAGGACCACCAATAATGTGCCCAGCAATGATCAACTTCACTGAAGTGCCTGAAGTGATGATCCATAAATAATGATAACATGGTGACAATCCCACCACCATGGATGCAGAGGGTAAGCTTACCAGAGAGTGTGGACCCAAATCACACAAGCGGAGGTAAGTAGACATCACATAGGGAAGCCCAATCAGAAAGGTCTGCTCCATTCCAGATGGGGAGATGCATTTGTACTGATGTTAAAGGAGGAGGACCTTATATATCATTTCTGAAGAAGTGATTGAATCGGATCCCTGGTGATTGGATCTCTGGTGATTGGATCTGACCCCCGGTGATTGGATCTGATATCTGGTGATATACTCTGACCCCCAGTGATTAGATCTGGACCCCCAGTGATTGGATCTGACCCCCGGTGATTGGATCTGACCCCGGTGATTGGATCTGACCCCCGGTGATTGGGATCTGATGCTTGGTGATTGGATCTGATGCTTGGTGATTGGATCTGATGCTTGGTGAATGGTTCTGACCCCTGGTGATTGGATCTAATATCTGGTGATTGGATCTGACCCTGGTGATTGGATCTAATATCTGGTGATTGGTTCTGACCCCTGGTGATTGGATCTAATATCTGGTGATTGGTTCTGACCCCTGGTGATTGGATCTAATATCTGGTGATTGGATCTGACCCCCAGTGATTGGATCTGACCCCTGGTGATTGGATCTAATATCTGGTGATTGGATCTGACCCCCAGTGATTGGATCTGACCCCTTGTGATTGGATCTAATATCTGGTGATTGGATCTGACCCCCGGTGATTGGATCTGACCCCCAGTGATTGGATCTGACCCCTTGTGATTGGATCTAATATCTGGTGATTGGATCTGACCCCCGGTGATTGGATCTGACCCCAGTGATTGGATCTGACCCCCGGTGATTGGATCTGACCCCTGGTGATTGGATCGATCTGACCCCCGGTGATTGGATCTGACCCCTGGTGATTGGATCTGACCCCTGGTGATTGGATCTGACCCCAGTGATGGATCTGACCCCGGTGATTGGATCTGATGCTTGGTGATTGGATCTAATATCTGGTGATTGGATCTGACCCCCCAGTGATTGGATCTGACCCCCAGTGATTGGATCTGACCCCCAGTGATTGGATCTGACCCCCGGTGATTGGATCTGAGCTTGGTGATTGGATCTGACCCCCGGTGATTGGATCTGATGCTTGGTGATTGGATCTGACCCAGGTGATTGGATCTGATGCTGGTGATTGGATCTAATATCTGGTGATTGAATCTGACCCCCGGTGATTGGATCTGATTCCCGGTTGGATAATATTGGAGAAACAATAGAATGAATTTAGATTCAGTTTGTTGCAGATTATGTTGGCTTTGCATATTTTTTATATTGTTTTTCTTTCAGGATATTGCAAACATGGAGGAACCAGAAGGAAGTAGAGATAGGAGTCCTCATCGGAGACCAGCAGCCAATGCCGTGTTCACATTACCATTTATAAACAGCCATTCAAATCAGCAGAGAAATGATCCCAGTCTGGTGGGATCCAATCAGAGATTACTGGAGGCAGAGAAATGATCCCAGTCTGGTGGGATCCAATCAGAGATTACTGGAGCAGAGAAATGATCCCAGTCTGGTGGATCCAATCAGAGATTACTGGAGCAGAGAAATGATCCCAGTCTGGAGGGATCCAATCAGAGATTACTGGAGCAGAGAAATGATCCAGTCTGGTGGGATCCAATCAGAGATTACTGGAGAAGAGAAATGATCCAGTCTGGTGGGATCCAATCAGAGATTACTGGAGAAGAGAAATGATCCAGTCTGGTGGGATCCAATCAGAGATTACTGGAGCAGAGAAATGATCCCAGTCTGGTGGGATCCAATCAGAGATTACCTGGAGAAGAGAAATGATCCCAGTCTGGTGGGATCCAATCAGGGGGCAGTGCACACAAGGTAGGTCATGTCTGTAGGTAGTTGTAGACGGCTTTTTCCTTTCTTATCTATAGAAATTAATACATGGCTGGTCTGTGGGGAGAGTGCCCCCCAGGGTTGTGGGGGGGGGAGGGGGGGTGGGGTGTCGGGCTGATATTGTCTTTTCTCTATTCTGAGGCTGAGAAATCAGGAGAAAAGAGTCTTTGCCCCCCCATATGGAGAACAATGTAGGGGTTACCCCAAGTGAATCAAAAAAAGAAATCCCTCATCATTCACAAACCTTGTTAAAAAAATGTAATATTTTGTCACATTATATCGCCGATACCGAAAAAAAATGTGGAACTGTTCTGAAGGTTCAGGGGTTCAGAAAAGCTCTGTCAGATCCTGCCCCCCCATCACTCTCTGTCAGATCCCTGCCCCCCCAATCACTCTGTCAGATCCCTGCCCCCGATCACTCTCTGTCAGATCCCTGCCCCCCCCCACCCCCCCGATCACTCTGTCAGATCCCCCCCCCCCCAATCACTCTCTGTCAGATCCCTGATCCCCCGTCATTCTGTCAGATCCCTGGCCCCCCATCACTCTCTGTCAGATTCCTGACCCTCCCCCCCCCCTCATTCTCTTTCAGATCTCTGCCCCCCCCCTTCATTCTCTGTCAGATCTCTGCCCCCCCCCTCATTCTCTGTCAGATCTCTGCCCCCCCTCATTCTCTGTCAGATCTCTGCCCCCCCCCCCCCTCATTCTCTGTCAGATCTCTGGCCCCCCCTCATTCTCTGTCAGATCTCTGCCCCCCCCCCATTCTCTGTCAGATCTCTGGCCCCCCCTCATTCTCTGTCAGATCTCTGCCCCCCTCATTCTCTGTCAGATCTCTGGCCCCCCTCATTCTCTGTCAGATCTCTGACCCCCCCCCCCCTCATTCTCTGTCAGATCTCTGGCCCCCCTCATTCTCTGTCAGATCTCTGCCCCCCCCCCTCATTCTCTGTCAGATCTCTGCCCCCCCTCATTCTCTGTCAGATCTCTGGCCCCCCTCATTCTCTGTCAGATCTCTGCCCCCCCCTCATTCTCTGTCAGATCTCTGCCCCCCCCCCCATTCTCTGTCAGATCTCTGCCCCCCCCCCATTCTCTGTCAGATCTCTGGCCCCCCCTCATTCTCTGTCAGATCTCTGGCCCCCGTTATTCTCTGTCAGATCTCTGGCCCCCCTCATTCTCTGTCAGATCTCTGGCCCCCCCTCATTCTCTGTCAGATCTCTGGCCCCCCTCATTCTCTGTCAGATCTCTGGCCCCCCGTTATTCTCTGTCAGATCTCTGCCCCCCCCCCTCATTCTCTGTCAGATCTCTGGCCCCCCTCATTCTCTGTCAGATCTCTGCCCCCCCCCCCATTCTCTGTCAGATCTCTGCCCCCCCCCATTCTCTGTCAGATCTCTGGCCCCCTCCATCTCTGTCAGATCTCTGGCCCCCCGTTATTCTCTGTCAGATCTCTGGCCCCCCCTCATTCTCTGTCAGATCTCTGGCCCCCCGTTATTCTCTGTCAGATCTCTGCCCCCCCCTTCATTCTCTGTCAGATCTCTGGCCCCCCTCATTCTCTGTCAGATCTCTGGCCCCCCCGTTATTCTCTGTCAGATCTCTGGCCCCCCGTTATTCTCTGTCAGATCTCTGGCCCCCCGTTATTCTCTGTCAGATCTCTGGCCCCCTCATTCTCTGTCAGATCTCTGCCCCCCCCCCTCATTCTCTGTCAGATCTCTGCCCCCCCCCCCATTATTCTCTGTCAGATCTCTGCCCCCCCTCATTCTCTGTCAGATGTCTGCTCCCCCCCGTTATTCTCTGTAGATCTCTGGCCCCCCGTTATTCTCTGTCAGATCTCTGCCCCCCCCTCATTCTCTGTCAGATCTCTGCCCCCCCCCATTCTCTGTCAGATCTCTGGCCCCCCTCATTCTCTGTCAGATGTCTGCCCCCCCGTTATTCTCTGTCAGATCTCTGGCCCCCCTCATTCTCTGTCAGATGTCTGCCCCCCCGTTATTCTCTGTCAGATCTCTGGCCCCCCTCATTCTCTGTCAGATGTCTGCCCCCCCCCCCCCCCCCCCCGTTATTCTCTGTCAGATCTCTGGCCCCCCGTTATTCTCAGAATATAAGATCTGCCCATGTATGATCGATAAGAAGCTGACTACACACGAGTAGACGTGTCACTGAGAAGCACGGATGGGGAGACCTCTGTCTGGCTCTGCGAATCGCACACATCCAGCGCCGTTTTCTAGATCAGCGACTCTTCAGCATTATTTCTTCTCTCCATAGAGAAAATAATGATCAGTTGGGGGTCTCAGAGATCAGAAATGCTGCTTAACACACCTCTCCATAGGCCGATCGTTGGTGGAGTGCAGTGATTGTATAGACTGGCTGGAGAGACGATTCATTGTGATGGATGATCGCTCTTATATCTGCCGCTTTATAATAGGGGGGGAGGTGCTGAGTGTCTCCTAACATATCGATTGTTATTTCTCCTTCCCGGGAGCGCTTATCAGACTGACGTCTCACCCACCATGACAACATTTTACAGTAATATATACTGTATATAGAATGTGCCTGTATATAGTATATACTGTATATAGAATGTGCCTGTATATAGTATATACTGTATATATAGTGGCCCTTCATATACTTACATGGTGACCACTTCACCGACCTGGTAAATGCTCAGCAATAAGAGGCTTTCTAAGAGATGCTCAGCTGGTATGAGGAACTAATGTGCACCAAGAGACCCTTTCCTTCACCAATACATCACCACCGGCATGGACCATCCTCCAAAGTCACCACAATGAGTCTCCAATGTCACCAGACCGCAGCAAACCAGCAGCAGGATATCTGATGGTGACAGTCCTGACAATATGCAGGCAACAAACGGGCAATCACACCCGGAGGTGGGCAACAAACTGGCCATGGATTCAATATGTGGGCAAGAAATGGGCAGTATTGATGATGTGTGCCCCAAAAACAAGCATAGGTTACAATAGTCGTCTAAAAAAAGGGCAATTGTTAGAACATTGAGTGTTTGTTATAATAGTTAATGTCGTGTTACCAACTAAAAGGGAACATTCATCGGCACAAGAACAAGTCCAGGATAGATGAAAGGAACTTCTGTAACCCAGGAGCCATTAGGATTAAAGCCCATTGCACCCTAAAAATCGCTTTGAAAACCACCTTAAAGTAACCCTCTGATGCGGAGATATCAGTTCCTGTCTATGTATTTGTACACTGTAAGTGCAAAGTGTTATAGTGACGCTCTTCAGGGGGTCCATGAGACCCCGTACTCACAGAATGTCCTCAGTCTTCAGCCCAGGGTTTTTCAACATGGAGACTGAGGACATCTTGTGGCAGAGAAGAGGTATTGCAAGGAAAAAGCACTAAAGCGATAAGTATTGCAATTTAAGCTGCTTTTTTTAGTTTGATTTAATTTTTTAAAATTAGGTTTGAATTGGGCTTTAACAATCAGGTGTACCTAATAGAGTGATAACTGAGTGTTCACATATTCTGCATAGACGGCCGGGGCCAAAAGTTTTAAGAATGATACAAATATTCATTTTCCCAAAGTCTGCTGCTTCAGTGTTTAGATATTTTTGTAAGATGTTACTATGGATACGGAAGTATAATGACATCATAAGTGTCAGATGTTACTATGGATACGGAAGTATAATGACATCATAAGTGTCAGATGTTACTATGGATACGGAAGTATAATGACATCATAAGTGTCAGATGTTACTATGGATATGGAAGTATAATGACATCATAAGTGTCAGATGTTACTATGGGAAGTTAATGAGAAGAGTCCATATTTGCAGTGATGACTCTTTTTCCTGACCTCTGTAATTCCCCGGAATGCTGTCACTCAACTCTGGGCCACACCCTGACTGATGCCCCCCCCCCCCCCCCCATACTTCTATAATCAATGTTTGGAGTTTGCCAGAATTTGTGGGGGGGTTTTCCCCCCGCCTCCTGAGGATTGACCACAATTTCTCAATGGGATTAAGGTCTGGGGAGTTTCCTGGCCATGGACCCAAAACCTCCATGTTTTGTTCCTCAAGCCACTTGTTATGACTTTTTCCTATAGTAAGGTGCTCCATCATGCTGGAGAAGGCATCGTTCATCACCAAACTGTTCTTGGATGGTTGGGAGAAGTTGCTCTCTGAGGATGTTTTTGTACCCTTGTTTATTCATGGCGGTGTGTGAGTGAGCCCCCCTCCCCACCCCCACACACATGAATGTTCTCAGGAGGCATGACACAGACTGATAGCAGCACTCACCCCAAACAATGGGAAAGGGGATTCATCAGAGTAAATGATCTCCCCCCCCCCCAGTCCTCAGCGTCCAATCCCTGGACCTTCTGCAGAATATCAGTCTGTCCCGATGTTTTCCTGGAGAGAAATTACTTCTTTGCTGCCCTTCTTTACACCAGACAATCCTCCAAAGTCTTCTCCTCACTGTGTGCCGATGTCCTCACACCTGCCTGCTGCCATTCCTGAGCAAGCTCTGCACTGGTGGTGACCCCACCCCCCACCTCCCTCTGCACTGGTGGTGCCCCCAATTGCCCCACCCCACCCCCATCTGCACTGGTGGTGCCCCCATCCCCCCTCTCTCTGCACTGGTGGTGCCCCCATTCCCATCTCCCTCTGCACTGGTGAAAAGAGGGACTTCATCTGATCGCTCTTCATAACATTCTGGAGTAGATGAAAATTGTGACAATTCATATTTGTGTCATTCTCAAGACTTTTGGCCCCGCTGTACACACACCATATATACACACAAACACACTATATATACACACACACAGAATATTATATATACACACACACACAGAATATTATATATGATACACACACTATATACCCTGCCTGTGTACACTGTATGTATTCTAGTTGCTTTGCTGTGTTGTAGTATTGGGTTATGTCATCTATAAATGATTCATATCTAGGATAAAGCAAGTCTCGGCGTCCCCCCAGACATGGCGGCGGTTCCACCATCGGCCTCCTGTAATAGAAGTGACAGGCATTGGGCTGTACAGGAATCACACACAGGCCCGATGTGCAGAGATAGGAGCTGCAAGTCTGACTCCTCCAGAAAGAATCCGTCTTCCAAACACACAGCCACCCAGACCGCCGAACATCACATGACCGACCTCCAGCCATACACCGAGCTTGTAGAGGAAGGAGAGCAGACCAATCCTCGCAGGCATTCTCCTTCTAATTCAAGGTATAAAGTGCTGCTTGTTAAAGAAGAACTCCACAAAACATTTTGCAGTAGAGTTTGGGGAGGAAGGTAACTTACCTGCCATAGATAGAACACAGCTACAGAATATTGTCTTTCCTGACAGTTTACCTGCCACCCATTTGTTCCCGGCGCTCTGATATTATTTAAGGTCTAAATCTATGGAGCCAACCACAATGTAGAGTAGAGTGTCGGGACCACAATGCGGAGTAGAGTGTCGGGACCACAATGTAGAGTAGAGTGTCGGGACCACAATGTAGAGTAGAGTGTCGGGACCACAATGCGGAGTAGAGTCCCGGGATCACAATGCGGAGTAGAGTCCCGGGATCACAATGCGGAGTAGAGTGTCGGAATCACAATGCGGAGTAGAGTGTCGGGACCACAATGCGGAGTAGAGTCCCGGGATCACAATGCGGAGTAGAGTCCCGGGATCACAATGCGGAGTAGAGTGTCGGGATCACAATGCGGAGTAGAGTGTCGGGACCACAATGTAGAGTAGAGTGTCGGGACCACAATGTAGAGTAGAGTGTCGGGACCACAATGTAGAGTAGAGTGTCGGGACCACAATGCGGAGTAGAGTCCCGGGATCACAATGCGGAGTAGAGTCCCGGGATCACAATGCGGAGTAGAGTGCCGGGATCACAATGCGGAGTAGAGTGTCGGGACCACAATGCGGAGTAGAGTCCCGGGATCACAATGCGGAGTAGAGTCCCGGGATCACAATGCGGAGTAGAGTGCCGGGATCACAATGCGGAGTAGAGTGTCGGGATCACAATGCGGAGTAGAGTGCCGGGATCACAATGCGGAGTAGAGTGTCGGGACCACAATGCGGAGTAGAGTGTCCGGATCACAATGCGTAGTAGAGTCCCGGGATCACAATGCGGAGTAGAGTCCCGGGATCACAATGCGGAGTAGAGTGCCGGGATCACAATGCGGAGTAGAGTGTCGGGATCACAATGCGGAGTAGAGTGCCGGGATCACAATGCGGAGTAGAGTGTCGGGACCACAATGCGGAGTAGAGTGTCCGAATCACAATGCGTAGTAGAGTCCCGGGATCACAATGCGGAGTAGAGTGCCGGGATCACAATGCGGAGTAGAGTGTCGGGACCACAATGCGGAGTAGAGTCCCGGGATCACAATGCGGAGTAGAGTGTCGGGACCACAATGCGGAGTAGAGTGTCGGGACCACAATGCGGAGTAGAGTGTCGGGACCACAATGCGGAGTAGAGTGTCGGGACCACAATGCGGAGTAGAGTGTCGGGACCACAATGCGGAGTAGAGTGTCGGGATCACAATGCGGAGTAGAGTGTCGGGATCACAATGCGGAGTAGAATGATCACAATGCGGAGTAGAGTGCCGGGATCACAATGCGGAGTAGAGTCCCGGGATCACAATGCGGAGTAGAGTGTCGGGACCACAATGCGGAGTAGAGTCCCGGGATCACAATGCGGAGTAGAGTGCCGGGATCACAATGCGGAGTAGAGTCCCGGGATCACAATGCGGAGTAGAGTGTCGGGACCACAATGAGGAGTAGAGTCCCGGGATCACAATGCGGAGTAGAGTGCCGGGATCACAATGCGGAGTAGAGTGTCGGGACCACAATGCGGAGTAGAGTGATCACAATGCGGAGTAGAGTGCCGGGATCACAATGCAGAGTAGAGTCCCGGGATCACAATGCGGAGTAGAGTCTCTTGACCACAATGCGGAGTAGAGTCCCGGGATCACAATGCGGAGTAGAGTGCCGGGATCACAATGCGGAGTAGAGTGCCGGGATCACAATGCGGAGTAGAGTCCCGGGATCACAATGCGGAGTAGAGTCCCGGGATCACAATGCGGAGTAGAGTCCCGGGATCACAATGCGGAGTAGAGTCCCGGGATCACAATGCGGAGTAGAGTGCCGGGATCACAATGCGGAGTAGAGTGCCGGGATCACAATGCGGAGTAGAGTGTCGGGATCACAATGCGGAGTAGAGTGTCGGGATCACAATGCGGAGTAGAGTGTCGGGATCACAATGCGGAGTAGAGTGTCGGGATCACAATGCGGAGTAGAGTGTCGGGATCACAATGCGGAGTAGAGTGTCGGGATCACAATGCGGAGTAGAGTGTCGGGATCACAATGCGGAGTAGAGTGTCGGGATCACAATGCGGAGTAGAGTGTCGGGATCACAATGCGGAGTAGAGTGTCGGGATCACAATGCGGAGTAGAGTGCCGGGATCACAATGCGGAGTAGAGTGTCGGGACCACAATGCGGAGTAGAGTGATCACAATGCGGAGTAGAGTGCCGGGACCACAATGCAGAGTAGAGTGCCGGGATCACAATGCGGAGTAGAGTGTCGGGATCACAAAGCGGAGTAGAGTGTCGGGATCACAATGCAGAGTAGAGTGTCGGGACCACAATGCGGAGTAGAGTGTCGGGACCACAATGCGGAGTAGAGTGTCGGGATCACAATGCGGAGTAGAGTGTCGGGATCACAATGCGGAGTAGAGTGTCGGGATCACAATGCGGAGTAGAGTGTCGGGATCACAATGCGGAGTAGAGTGTCGGGATCACAATGCGGAGTAGAGTGTCGGGATCACAATGCGGAGTAGAGTGTCGGGATCACAATGCGGAGTAGAGTCCCGGGATCACAATGCGGAGTAGAGTGCCGGGATCACAATGCGGAGTAGAGTGCCGGGATCACAATGCGGAGTAGAGTGCCGGGATCACAATGCGGAGTAGAGTGTCGGGATCACAATGCCGAGTAGAGTGTCGGGATCACAATGCGGAGTAGAGTGTCGGGACCACAATGCGGAGTAGAGTGTCGGGACCACAATGCGGAGTAGAGTGTCGGGATCACAATGCGGAGTAGAGTGTCGGGATCACAATGCGGAGTAGAGTGTCGGGACCACAATGCGGAGTAGAGTGTCGGGACCACAATGCGGAGTAGAGTGTCGGGATCACAATGCGGAGTAGAGTGCCGGGATCACAATGCGGAGTAGAGTGCCGGGATCACAATGCGGAGTAGAGTGTCGGGATCACAATGCGGAGTAGAGTGCCGGGATCACAATGCGGAGTAGAGTGTCGGGACCACAATGCGGAGTAGAGTGTCGGGACCACAATGCGGAGTAGAGTGTCGGGATCACAATGCGGAGTAGAGTGCCGGGATCACAATGCGGAGTAGAGTGTCGGGATCACAATGCGGAGTAGAGTGCCGGGATCACAATGCGGAGTATAACATTGTATAACAGTTATACAAGCTGTACACTCACTACTTTACATTGTAGACAAGTGTCATTTCTTCAGTGTTGTCACATGAAAAGATAGAAGAAAAGATTTACACAAATGTCACTGAGGGGTGTACTTACTTTTGTCTGATGTTGTATATATCTGTATACAGGAGGACTGGCTCCTCGATGTATTTCTATGTATACTGTGATTATATGAATGGTGAGTGTGAATGTTCTATAATGGAATACAGTCGGTACTTTGTATTCAGCACCTGAGATTGGAGACGTTTGTCTTGTGAAAATCCTATAAAAAGCTACAAAAGGAAGAATTCCAGAGATATAAAGAAAGGAGGTTATGTGAGGAATTGTCATCGGATGTGATGATTAGAATAATCGTCTCTAACAATATCTCTGCCGGATCTTTTATAGGAGCAACGCGGCTGGAGAATCCCCTTCGATCAGAAGAAGAATGAATACAGGTGAATATGGAGGTTATAATCAGATGGAAATATAAAGATGATGGTTTCCTTTTCGTATCATTAGAAGTCCCAGTTTACATCGATCGGTAGGACGAATGTAACCAATGATCAAATCCTGCAATTTCAGGATATAAACATTCCTCTTCTTTCCTCTTCATATAAGGAAATGGAGTTCCCTCCTGTGACCTACAACCTGGGAAATGCTGTCATTGTCTCCAGCATTGTGGATGTTTCATAATATTAGAGATTGCAGAGCGTCTGTTGTATGTAATCCGTCTCCCTAATACTTGGATGTTGTCGGTATGAAGTTCAGACATCTGGAGGTACCGACATAAACCTGCAGCAGCCATTTATACCGATAGTTTCCAGATAAATGGCAGCTGACACCGATCAGCCATAACATTATGACCACCCACCTAATATTGAGTATAGAGCAGCCCTGAGCCATTGAGGTGTGGACCCCCAAGTACCATCCAATGGCAGGACCCCCAAGTACCATCCAATAGCAGGACCCCCAAGTACCATCCAATGGCAGGACCCCCAAGTACCATCCAATGGCAGGACCCCCAAGTACCATCCAATAGCAGGACCCCCAAGTACCATCCAATGGCAGGACCCCCAAGTACCATCCAATAGCAGGACCCCCAAGTACCATCCAATGGCAGGACCCCCAAGTACCATCCAATAGCAGGACCCCCAAGTACCATCCAATGGCAGGACCCCCAAGTACCATCCAATGGCAGGACCCCCAAGTATTATCCAATGGCAGGACCCCCAAGTACCATCCAATGGCAGGACCCCCAAGTATTATCCAATGGCAGGACCCCCAAGTACCATCCAATGGCAGGACCCCCAAGTATTATCCAATGGCAGGACCCCCAAGTACCATCCAATGGCAGGACCCCCAAGTATTATCCAATGGCAGGACCCCCAAGTACCATCCAATGGCAGGACCCCCAAGTATTATCCAATGGCAGGACCCCCAAGTATTATCCAATGGCAGGACCCCCAAGTACCATCCAATGGTAGGACCCCCAAGTATTATCCAATGGCAGGACCCCCAAGTACCATCCAATGGCAGGACCCCCAAGTATTATCCAATGGCAGGACCCCCAAGTACCATCCAATGGCAGGACCCCCAAGTAACATCCAATGGCAGGACCCCCAAGTAACATCCAATGGCAGGACCCCCAAGTACCATCCAATGGCAGGACCCCCAAGTACCATCCAATGGCAGAACCCCCAAGTACCATCCAATGGCAGGACCCCCAAGTACCATCCAATGGCAGGACCCCCAAGTACCATCCAATGGCAGGACCCCCAAGTACCATCCAATAGCAGGACCCCCAAGTACCATCCAATGGCAGGACCCCCAAGTACCATCCAATGGCAGGACCCCCAAGTACCATCCAATGGCAGGACCCCCAAGTATTATCCAATGGCAGGACCCCCAAGTACCATCCAATGGCAGGACCCCCAAGTATTATCTAATGGCAGGACCCCCAAGTACCATCCAATGGCAGGACCCCCAAGTAACATCCAATGGCAGGACCCCCAAGTAACATCCAATGGCAGGACCCCCAAGTACCATCCAATGGCAGGACCCCCAAGTATTATCCAATGGCAGGACCCCCAAGTACCATCCAATGGCAGGACCCCCAAGTACCATCCAATGGCAGGACCCCCAAGTATTATCCAATGGCAGGACCCCCAAGTACCATCCAATGGCAGGACCCCCAAGTACCATCCAATGGCAGGACCCCTAAGTAACATCCAATGGCAGGACCCCCAAGTACCATCCAATGGCAGGACCCCCAAGTACCATCCAATGGCAGGACCCCTAAGTAACATCCAATGGCAGGACCCCCAAGTATTATCCAATGGCAGGACCCCCAAGTACCATCCAATGGCAGGACCCCCAAGTATTATCCAATGGCAGGACCCCCAAGTACCATCCAATGGCAGGACCCCCAAGTACCATCCAATAGCAGGACCCCCAAGTACCATCCAATGGCAGGACCCCCAAGTACCATCCAATAGCAGGACCCCCAAGTACCATCCAATGGCAGGACCCCCAAGTACCATCCAATGGCAGGACCCCCAAGTATTATCCAATGGCAGGACCCCCAAGTACCATCCAATGGCAGGACCCCCAAGTATTATCCAATGGCAGGACCCCCAAGTACCATCCAATGGCAGGACCCCCAAGTATTATCCAATGGCAGGACCCCCAAGTACCATCCAATGGCAGGACCCCCAAGTATTATCCAATGGCAGGACCCCCAAGTACCATCCAATGGCAGGACCCCCAAGTATTATCCAATGGCAGGACCCCCAAGTATTATCCAATGGCAGGACCCCCAAGTACCATCCAATGGTAGGACCCCCAAGTATTATCCAATGGCAGGACCCCCAAGTACCATCCAATGGCAGGACCCCCAAGTATTATCCAATGGCAGGACCCCCAAGTACCATCCAATGGCAGGACCCCCAAGTAACATCCAATGGCAGGACCCCCAAGTAACATCCAATGGCAGGACCCCCAAGTACCATCCAATGGCAGGACCCCCAAGTACCATCCAATGGCAGAACCCCCAAGTACCATCCAATGGCAGGACCCCCAAGTACCATCCAATGGCAGGACCCCCAAGTACCATCCAATGGCAGGACCCCCAAGTACCATCCAATAGCAGGACCCCCAAGTACCATCCAATGGCAGGACCCCCAAGTACCATCCAATGGCAGGACCCCCAAGTACCATCCAATGGCAGGACCCCCAAGTATTATCCAATGGCAGGACCCCCAAGTACCATCCAATGGCAGGACCCCCAAGTATTATCTAATGGCAGGACCCCCAAGTACCATCCAATGGCAGGACCCCCAAGTAACATCCAATGGCAGGACCCCCAAGTAACATCCAATGGCAGGACCCCCAAGTACCATCCAATGGCAGGACCCCCAAGTATTATCCAATGGCAGGACCCCCAAGTACCATCCAATGGCAGGACCCCCAAGTACCATCCAATGGCAGGACCCCCAAGTATTATCCAATGGCAGGACCCCCAAGTACCATCCAATGGCAGGACCCCCAAGTACCATCCAATGGCAGGACCCCTAAGTAACATCCAATGGCAGGACCCCCAAGTACCATCCAATGGCAGGACCCCCAAGTACCATCCAATGGCAGGACCCCTAAGTAACATCCAATGGCAGGACCCCCAAGTATTATCCAATGGCAGGACCCCCAAGTACCATCCAATGGCAGGACCCCCAAGTATTATCCAATGGCAGGACCCCCAAGTACCATCCAATGGCAGGACCCCCAAGTATTATCCAATGGCAGGACCCCCAAGTACCATCCAATGGCAGGACCCCCAAGTATTATCCAATGGCAGGACCCCCAAGTACCATCCAATGGCAGGACCCCCAAGTATTATCCAATGGCAGGACCCCCAAGTATTATCCAATGGCAGGACCCCCAAGTACCATCCAATGGTAGGACCCCCAAGTATTATCCAATGGCAGGACCCCCAAGTACCATCCAATGGCAGGACCCCCAAGTATTATCCAATGGCAGGACCCCCAAGTACCATCCAATGGCAGGACCCCCAAGTAACATCCAATGGCAGGACCCCCAAGTAACATCCAATGGCAGGACCCCCAAGTACCATCCAATGGCAGGACCCCCAAGTACCATCCAATGGCAGAACCCCCAAGTACCATCCAATGGCAGGACCCCCAAGTACCATCCAATAGCAGGACCCCCAAGTACCATCCAATGGCAGGACCCCCAAGTACCATCCAATAGCAGGACCCCCAAGTACCATCCAATGGCAGGACCCCCAAGTACCATCCAATGGCAGGACCCCCAAGTACCATCCAATAGCAGGACCCCCAAGTACCATCCAATGGCAGGACCCCCAAGTACCATCCAATAGCAGGACCCCCAAGTACCATCCAATGGCAGGACCCCCAAGTACCATCCAATAGCAGGACCCCCAAGTACCATCCAATGGCAGGACCCCCAAGTACCATCCAATAGCAGGACCCCCAAGTACCATCCAATGGCAGGACCCCCAAGTACCATCCAATGGCAGGACCCCCAAGTATTATCCAATGGCAGGACCCCCAAGTACCATCCAATGGCAGGACCCCCAAGTATTATCCAATGGCAGGACCCCCAAGTACCATCCAATGGCAGGACCCCCAAGTATTATCCAATGGCAGGACCCCCAAGTACCATCCAATGGCAGGACCCCCAAGTATTATCCAATGGCAGGACCCCCAAGTACCATCCAATGGCAGGACCCCCAAGTATTATCCAATGGCAGGACCCCCAAGTATTATCCAATGGCAGGACCCCCAAGTACCATCCAATGGTAGGACCCCCAAGTATTATCCAATGGCAGGACCCCCAAGTACCATCCAATGGCAGGACCCCCAAGTATTATCCAATGGCAGGACCCCCAAGTACCATCCAATGGCAGGACCCCCAAGTAACATCCAATGGCAGGACCCCCAAGTAACATCCAATGGCAGGACCCCCAAGTACCATCCAATGGCAGGACCCCCAAGTACCATCCAATGGCAGAACCCCCAAGTACCATCCAATGGCAGGACCCCCAAGTACCATCCAATGGCAGGACCCCCAAGTACCATCCAATGGCAGGACCCCCAAGTACCATCCAATAGCAGGACCCCCAAGTACCATCCAATGGCAGGACCCCCAAGTACCATCCAATGGCAGGACCCCCAAGTACCATCCAATGGCAGGACCCCCAAGTACCATCCAATGGCAGGACCCCCAAGTATTATCCAATGGCAGGACCCCCAAGTACCATCCAATGGCAGGACCCCCAAGTATTATCTAATGGCAGGACCCCCAAGTACCATCCAATGGCAGGACCCCCAAGTAACATCCAATGGCAGGACCCCCAAGTAACATCCAATGGCAGGACCCCCAAGTACCATCCAATGGCAGGACCCCCAAGTACCATCCAATGGCAGGACCCCCAAGTACCATCCAATGGCAGGACCCCCAAGTACCATCCAATGGCAGGACCCCCAAGTATTATCCAATGGCAGGACCCCCAAGTACCATCCAATGGCAGGACCCCCAAGTACCATCCAATGGCAGGACCCCTAAGTAACATCCAATGGCAGGACCCCCAAGTACCATCCAATGGCAGGACCCCCAAGTACCATCCAATGGCAGGACCCCTAAGTAACATCCAATGGCAGGACCCCCAAGTATTATCCAATGGCAGGACCCCCAAGTACCATCCAATGGCAGGACCCCCAAGTATTATCCAATGGCAGGACCCCCAAGTACCATCCAATGGCAGGACCCCCAAGTATTATCCAATGGCAGGACCCCCAAGTACCATCCAATGGCAGGACCCCCAAGTATTATCCAATGGCAGGACCCCCAAGTACCATCCAATGGCAGGACCCCCAAGTATTATCCAATGGCAGGACCCCCAAGTATTATCCAATGGCAGGACCCCCAAGTACCATCCAATGGTAGGACCCCCAAGTATTATCCAATGGCAGGACCCCCAAGTACCATCCAATGGCAGGACCCCCAAGTATTATCCAATGGCAGGACCCCCAAGTACCATCCAATGGCAGGACCCCCAAGTAACATCCAATGGCAGGACCCCCAAGTAACATCCAATGGCAGGACCCCCAAGTACCATCCAATGGCAGGACCCCCAAGTACCATCCAATGGCAGAACCCCCAAGTACCATCCAATGGCAGGACCCCCAAGTACCATCCAATGGCAGGACCCCCAAGTACCATCCAATGGCAGGACCCCCAAGTACCATCCAATAGCAGGACCCCCAAGTACCATCCAATGGCAGGACCCCCAAGTACCATCCAATGGCAGGACCCCCAAGTACCATCCAATGGCAGGACCCCCAAGTACCATCCAATGGCAGGACCCCCAAGTATTATCCAATGGCAGGACCCCCAAGTACCATCCAATGGCAGGACCCCCAAGTATTATCTAATGGCAGGACCCCCAAGTACCATCCAATGGCAGGACCCCCAAGTAACATCCAATGGCAGGACCCCCAAGTAACATCCAATGGCAGGACCCCCAAGTACCATCCAATGGCAGAACCCCCAAGTACCATCCAATGGCAGGACCCCCAAGTATTATCCAATGGCAGGACCCCCAAGTACCATCCAATGGCAGGACCCCCAAGTACCATCCAATGGCAGGACCCCCAAGTATTATCCAATGGCAGGACCCCCAAGTACCATCCAATGGCAGGACCCCCAAGTACCATCCAATGGCAGGACCCCTAAGTAACATCCAATGGCAGGACCCCCAAGTACCATCCAATGGCAGGACCCCCAAGTACCATCCAATGGCAGGACCCCTAAGTAACATCCAATGGCAGGACCCCCAAGTACCATCCAATGGCAGGACCCCCAAGTATTATCCAATGGCAGGACCCCCAAGTACCATCCAATGGCAGGACCCCCAAGTACCATCCAATGGCAGGACCCCCAAGTATTATCCAATGGCAGGACCCCCAAGTACCATCCAATGGCAGGACCCCCAAGTACCATCCAATGGCAGGACCCCCAAGTATTATCCAATGGCAGGACCCCCAAGTACCATCCAATGGCAGGACCCCCAAGTATTATCCAATGGCAGGACCCCCAAGTAACATCCAATGGCAGGACCCCCAAGTACCATCCAATGGCAGGACCCCCAAGTACCATCAAATGGCAGGACCCCCAAGTATTATCCAATGGCAGGACCCCCAAGTATTATCCAATGGCAGGACCCCCAAGTATTATCCAATGGCAGGACCCCCAAGTATTATCCAATGGCAGGACCCCCAAGTATTATCCAATGGCAGGACCCCCAAGTACCATCCAATGGCAGGACCCCCAAGTACCATCCAATGGCAGGACCCCCAAGTATTATCCAATGGCAGGACCCCCAAGTACCATCCAATGGCAGGACCCCCAAGTATTATCCAATGGCAGGACCCCCAAGTAACATCCAATGGCAGGACCCCCAAGTACCATCCAATGGCAGGACCCCCAAGTACCATCAAATGGCAGGACCCCCAAGTATTATCCAATGGCAGGACCCCCAAGTATTATCCAATGGCAGGACCCCCAAGTATTATCCAATGGCAGGACCCCCAAGTACCATCCAATGGCAGGACCCCCAAGTACCATCCAATGGCAGGACCCCCAAGTACCATCCAATGGCAGGACCCCGGGGCATCTCTTCCCCAGCCACCCACATGATGTACAAGAAAACGTCATTCACCAGGCCACCTCCTTCCATTCCTCCGTACTCCACTCCTGAGGTTCATGTGACCCTTGTAGAAGTTTTTGGCTTTGGACTCGGGTCACCATGAGCTTCACAGCCCCAAAAACAACAAACTCTGATACCCATTTTTTTCTGCTTTCACCACATCAACTTCATGGACAACATGTTCACTTGCTGCCTAATATATCTCACCAATTTTCAGATGCCATAGTAACCAGATATTCCCTTTACCGGTCATAATGTTATGGCTGATCGGTGTATTTCAGGAAGCTAAGCTGCAGCCATTCCTACCAAAGATTATCCCCTCCCCCCCACCTCCAGTGTCCTTTTATACCTGAACATCAGGCAAAACCTACAACACTTACTGATAATGACAAAGTAGATCTGCCCCTCGCTGCCCCTTCACCTTCCTATTGGCTGCTGAGCAGTGATGGGCCAGTAAGAATGTGGGTGGGGGAGGTAGCAGAAAACTCTGACATAACTTCACCATAAAAGGGAAGTTCCACTTTAACACCTCCTTCCCCCTCCCCCCTCCACTTTTAGAGATATTAGCCGGTCGTCGTCCCCCCAACCTTCGGGGACATATCCCAGGTCCAAAAATGCTGCAGGACCATTCACAAGGAGCACCACGACTCACGCATGCGCACTGGGATTCCGGCTGTGGAGCTGTGAGGTGTCACAGCCGGCTTCCCTTAATAAACATGCCAGCTCTGGGGCCCGGCGAAGAATTGGCCCCGGTGAGGACGGCGCTGGACCCCTGACAGGTAAGTGTCCTTTCTAAGTCAGCAGCTAAAGGATTTGTACAGAATTTGTTGTCGGTGACTTTTCATTTTTTTTATTAAGGTTGAAGATTCTCTTTAAAGAGATTGTAAAAGTAAAAACCAAACATATCAATACTTACCGGATCTGTAATGGAATTGTCCAGAGCAGCCCGGATCCCCCTCTTCTCGGGTCCCCCTCTTCTCGGGTCCCCCTCTTCTCGGGTCCCCCTCTTCTCGGGTCCTCCTCTTCTCGGATCCCCCTCTTCTCGGGTCCCCCTCTTCTCGGGTCCCCCTCTTCTCGGATCCCCCTCTTCTCGGGTCCCCCTCTTCTCGGGTCCTCCTCTTCTCGGATCCCCCTCTTCTCGGGTCCCCCTCTTCTCGGGTCCTCCTCTTCTCGGATCCCCCTCTTCTCGGATCCCCCTCTTCTCGGGTCCCCCTCTTCTCGGGTCCCCCTCTTCTCGGGTCCTCCTCTTCTCGGGTCCCCCTCTTCTCGGATCCTCCTTTTCTCGGGTCCCCCTCTTCTCGGGTCCTCCTCTTCTCGGGTCCTCCTCTTCTCGGGTCCCCCTCTTCTCGGGTCCTCCTCTTCTCGGGTCCCCCTCTTCTCGGGTCCTCCTCTTCTCGGGTCCCCCTCTTCTCGGGTCCTCCTCTTCTCGGATCCCCCTCTTCTCGGATCCTCCTCTTCTCGGGTCCCCCTCTTCTCGGGTCCTCCTCTTCTCGGGTCCTCCTCTTCTCGGGTCCCCCTCTTCTCGGGTCCTCCTCTTCTCGGGTCCCCCTCTTCTCGGGTCCTCCTCTTCTCGGGTCCTCCTCTTCTCGGGTCCCCCTCTTCTCGGATCCTCCTCTTCTCGGGTCCCCCTCTTCTCGGATCCCCCTCTTCTCGGATCCTCCTCTTCTCGGGTCCCCCTCTTCTCGGATCCTCCTCTTCTCGGGTCCCCCTCTTCTCGGATCCCCCTCTTCTCGGATCCTCCTCTTCTCGGGTCCCCCTCTTCTCGGATCCTCCTCTTCTCGGGTCCTCCTCTTCTCGGGTCCCCCTCTTCTCGGGTCCTCCTCTTCTCGGGTCCTCCTCTTCTCGGATCCCCCTCTTCTCGGGTCCCCCTCTTCTCGGGTCCTCCTCTTCTCGGATCCCCCTCTTCTCGGATCCTCCTCTTCTCGGGTCCCCCTCTTCTCGGGTCCCCCTCTTCTCGGGTCCTCCTCTTCTCGGGTCCTCCTCTTCTCGGGTCCCCCTCTTCCCGGGTCCTCCTCTTCTCGGGTCCCCCTCTTCTCGGGTCCTCCTCTTCTCGGGTCCCCCTCTTCTCGGATCCTCCTCTTCTCGGGTCCCCCTCTTCTCGGGTCCTCCTCTTCTCGGGTCCTCCTCTTCTCGGGTCCCCCTCTTCTCGGGTCCTCCTCTTCTCGGGTCCCCCTCTTCTCGGGTCCTCCTCTTCTCGGGTCCCCCTCTTCTCGGATCCTCCTCTTCTCGGGTCCCCCTCTTCTCGGGTCCTCCTCTTCTCGGGTCCCCCTCTTCTCGGGTCCTCCTCTTCTCGGGTCCCCCTCTTCTCGGGTCCTCCTCTTCTCGAGTCCTCCTCTTCTCGGGTCCCCCTCTTCTCGGATCCTCCTCTTCTCGGGTCCCCCTCTTCTCGGATCCCCCTCTTCTCAGATCCTCCTCTTCTCGGATCCTCCTCTTCTCGGGTCCCCCTCTTCTCGGATCCTCCTCTTCTCGGGTCCCCCTCTTCTCGGATCCTCCTCTTCTCGGATCCTCCTCTTCTCGGGTCCCCCTCTTCTCGGGTCCTCCTCTTCTCGGATCCTTCTCTTCTCAGGTCCCCCTCTTCTCGGATCCTCCTCTTCTCGGATCCTCCTCTTCTCGGGTCCCCCTCTTCTCGGGTCCTCCTCTTCTCGGGTCCCCCTCTTCTCGGATCCTCCTCTTCTCGGGTCCCCCTCTTCTCGGATCCTCCTCTTCTCGGGTCCCCCTCTTCTCGGATCCCCCTCTTCTCGGATCCTCCTCTTCTCGGGTCCCCCTCTTCTCGGATCCTCCTCTTCTCGGGTCCCCCTCTTCTCGGATCCTTCTCTTCTCGGGTCCCCCTCTTCTCGGATCCACCTCTTCTCGGGTCCCCCTCTTTTCGGGTCCTCCTCTTCTCGGATCCTCCTCTTCTCGGATCCCCCTCTTCTCGGATCCCCCGCCGGCGCTCCTGGCTCCTCTTCTCTGTTCAGCACCCCCCACAGGAAGCTTTCTATGGGGGCACTCTTGTGTGCTCGTTCCTGAGCCCCGCTGCAACATCCATTGACACAAAGGGAGAATGGGCCCCACCCCCCACTCCTTCATCATTGGCTTTGAATGACAGCACTGGGAGCCAATGGCATTTGGTGCCCCAGTAAAGCCAATGAGACCTGGAAGTGATCGGAGAGAAGAGCTGCAGATGGGCACAGCAATGGATCGAATAAGAGCTCAGGTAAGTAAAGGGGGGGGGGGCAATACTGAGGCCTAAACATTTCTTATCATAATATAAGGAATACATGAAAGTAAATAATGTTTAGTCTGAAGATCCTCCATGGAAAAGCCATAAAGTGGAATCTTAGATTCTGCGTCATTCTTAAGATGATATGAAGGTTCTCTTCATAGTTTAGATCTCATTTATAACAACAAAACTTTATTATAAACATGAAATTAAAGGACCAATAAAATGCTGTTTTTTTTCAAAATATTTAACCTCTTCAGATCCGATGTCTTTATGTGCGGAAATCATCAGCGAGGAGATCAGCAGCGTTCTCAGATCTCGTATCTCACAGGCCCGGCTGAGGTGTTCAGGTAATACGCCGATGACGACTGAGATCAGAACAAGGAGACGACGACTGAGATCAGAACAAAGAGACGATGACCGAGATCAGAACAAGGAGACGATGACTGAGATCAGAACAAAGAGACGATGACCGAGATCAGAACAAGGAGACGATGACTGAGATCAGAACAAAGAGACGATGACTGAGATCAGAACAAGGAGACGATGACTGAGATCAGAACAAGGAGACGATGACCGAGATCAGAACAAGGAGACGATGACTGAGATCAGAACAAGGAGCCGATGACTGAGATCAGAACAAAGAGACGATGACTGAGATCAGAACAAAGAGACGATGACTGAGATCAGAACAAGGAGACGATGACTGAGATCAGAACAAGGAGACGATGACTGAGATCAGAACAAAGAGACGATGACTGAGATCAGAACAAAGAGACGATGACTGAGATCAGAACAAGGAGACGATGACCGAGATCAGAACAAGGAGACGATGACTGAGATCAGAACAAAGAGACGATGACTGAGATCAGAACAAAGAGACGATGACTGAGATCAGAACAAAGAGACGATGACTGAGATCAGAACAAAGAGACGATGACTGAGATCAGAACAAAGAGACGATGACTGAGATCAGAACAAAGAGACGATGACCGAGATCAGAACAAGGAGACGATGACTGAGATCAGAACAAGGAGACGATGACTGAGATCAGAACAAGGAGACGATGACTGAGATCAGAACAAGGAGACGATGACTGAGATCAGAACAAGGAGCCGATGACTGAGATCAGAACAGGGAGACGATGACTGAGATCAGAACAAGGAGACGATGACTGAGATCAGAACAAGGAGCCGATGACTGAGATCAGAACAGGGAGACGATGACTGAGATCAGAACAAGGAGACGATGACTGAGATCAGAACAAAGAGACGATGACTGAGATCAGAACAAGGAGACGATGACTGAGATCAGAACAAGGAGACGATGACTGAGATCAGAACAAGGAGACGATGACTGAGATCAGAACAAAGGTGTCCTTTTATGAAACTGAGATCAGCGGCGATCCCGAGTCTCACCGCTGATCTCAGCTCATTACCAGTTTATGAAACTGAGATAATCAGCGGAGAACATGTTCTCCTCTCATTATCTCAGCACAGTGAGAATTCACAGAAACGGCCAGTTTATGAAGGTCGATCTCAGCACCTCACTGGCGATCTGTGACAGAATTCTCACTTTCTGATTCACCATTTCAGAAGTGGAGAATCAGAGTGAGAAGCCTGAAACTGACTGATATTCTGGAGAAAGAAAGAAGTCTTTTGACTTCTTTCTTTCACCAAACAGTCAGAGCACATCTTCCCCACCATTACACACCCCAAAACCAGCAGGATAGGAATTTATAGTGTGTACATATATATATATATATATATATATATATATATATATATAAATAAGTGTATATATATATATATATGTATATACATATAGATCTCCTGTGCGGGTTTTCACATCGCACCTACATTGACATCTGCGCACCACTGCGGGTGTCAATGTAAAGTTAATGACACCCCCAGATCATTTCACAGATCGCAGTGCGAACTATGTAATGGTGCAGGAATCGGATCGCATGCGTGTTCACACCCATGCGATCAGATTCCAGTGCGGACCAAATAAAGGGTCCTGTACCATCTTGGTGCAAATGCAATATGGTTTAGGGCCAGTTCCCACTGCTGCGGTGTCCAAGATCGGATGTGATTCGCACCGCACTGCAGTGCAAAATCACATCCGATCTCTGTGCGATGCGATTTCAGCCACACAGATAGTATTGCTAAATTTGCATTGCCCTCGGACCAAACTCTTACAGGACCCTTTTATTGGTCCACAGCAGAATCGGATCGCATGGGTGTTCACACCCATGCGGTTCAATTACTGTCCGAGTTTGCAGATCGCACTGCGATATGCGAACTGATTTGGGGGTGTTGTTAACTTTTAGGCCCAGTTCACACTTGTGCGATGCCGGACATCGCACAGGCATCGCATGTAATTCGCAGCACACTGCTATTCACATTACATGCGATGTCTGTGCGGTGCGATATCAGCTGTACAGATAGTATGGCTGATATCGCACCGCATTCGGTGCAAACACGCACAGGACCCTTTTTTCTGTTCGGACCAGAATCGGATCGCATGTGTGTTCACACCTATGCGATCCGATTCATGTCCGGACTGTCAGTTCGCAGTGCGATATGCAAGCTGAACTGGGGGTGTTGTTAACAATGTATTGACACTCCCCAGCGATTCGCATATGGAGGTGTGAACTGACATGCGAGTTGGTGCGATGCGGGAACCCACAGTGGATTCGCAGTGTTCTCGTATTGCACCAGTTTATCAATTTTTATGTTTATCAATTATGAAATATATTTTATTTTAATTTATTAATACATTTTTATACTTGTATACTTTATTAAAATTATTTTTTTTAATGATTATAAATGTATTTTGCATTTATATGAATAGTGTATAGCTGCATTACATATGTGCATTACATTCATTTTCTATACACCATTCACATTTAAATAGGGACATGTATGATCTTTAACCACTTGAGCCCCGGACCATTATGCTGCCTAAGGACCAGAGGTCTTTTTCCAATTTGGCACTGCGTCGCTTTAACTGCTAATTGCGTGGTCATGCAATGCTGTACCCAAACGAAATTTGCGTCCTTTTCTTCCCACAAATAGAGCTTTCTTTTGATGGTATTTGATCACCTCTGCGGTTTTTATTTTTTGCGCTATAAACGGAAAAAGACCGAAAATTTTGAAAAAAAATGATATTTTCTACTTTTTGTTATAAAAAAAATCCAATAAACTAAATTTTAGTCGTACATTTAGGCCAAAATGTATTCGGCCACATGTCTTTGGTAAAAAAAATGTCAATAAGCGTATATTTATTGGTTTGCGCAAAAGTTATAGCGTCTACAAACTAGGGTACATTTTCTGGAATTTACACAGCTTTTAGTTTATGACTGCCTATGTCATTTCTTGAGGTGCTAAAATGGCAGGGCAGTACAAAACCCCCCCAAATGACCCCATTTTGGAAAGTAGACACCCCAAGGAAATTGCTGAGAGGCATGTTGAACCCATTGAATATTTATTTTTTTTGTCCCAAGTGATTGAAAAATGACAAAAAAAAAAAAAAATATTTACAAAAAGTCGTCACTAAATGATATATTGCTCACACAGGCCATGGGCCTATGTGGAATTGCACCCCAAAATACATTTAGCTGCTTCTCCTGAGTATGGGGATACCACATGTGTGGGACTTTTTGGGAGCCTAGCCGCGTACGGGGCCCCGAAAACCAATCACCGCCTTCAGGATTTCTAAGGGTGTAAATTTTTGCTTTCACTCTTCACTGCCTATCACAGTTTCGGAGGCCATGGAATGCCCAGGTGGCACAAAACCCCCCAAAATGACCCCATTTTGGAAAGTAGACACCCCAAGCTATTTGCTGAGAGGCATATTGAGTCCATGGAATATTTTATATTTTGACACAAGTTGCGGGAAAGTGACACTTTTTTTTTTTTTTTTTTTTTTTTTCATAAAGTTGTCACTAAATGATATATTGCTCACACAGGCCATGGGCATATGTGGAATTGCACCCCAAAATACATTTAGCTGCTTCTCCTGAGTATGGGGATACCACATGTGTGGGACTTTTTGGGAGCCTAGCCGCGTACTGGACCCCGAAAACCAATCACTGCCTTCTGGATTTCTAAGGGTGAAAATTTTTGATTTCACTCTTTACTGCCTATCACAGTTTCGGAGGCCATGGAATGCCCAGGTGGCACAAAACCCCCCCAAATGACCCCATTTTGGAAAGTAGACACCCCAAGCTATTTGCTGAAAGGCATGGTGAGTATTTTGCAGCTCTCATTTGTTTTTGAAAATGAAGAAAGACAAGAAAAAACATTTTTTTTTTTCTTTTTTCAATTTTCAAAACTTTGTGACAAAAAGTGAGGTCTGCAAAATACTCACTATACCTCTCAGCAAATAGCTTGGGGTGTCTACTTTCCAAAATGGGGTCATTTGGGGGGGGGTTTTGTGCCACCTGGGCATTCCATGGCCTCCGAAACTGTGATAGGTAGTGAGGAGTGAAATCAAAAATTCACGCCCTTAGAAAGCCTGAAGGCGGTGCTTGGTTTTCGGGGTCCAGTACGCGGCTAGGCTCCCAAAAAGTCTCACACATGTGGTATCCCCGTACTCAGGAGAAGCAGCAGAATGTATTTTGGGGTGTAATTTCACATATTTCCATGGCATGTTTGAGCAATATATCATTTAGTGACAACTTTGTGCAAAAAAAAAAAAAAAAATTTGTCTCTTTCCCGCAACTTGTGTCGCAATATAAAATATTCCATGGACTCGACATGCCTCTCAGCAAATAGCTTGGGGTGTCTACTTTCCAAAATGGCGTCATTTGGGGGGGTTTTGAACTGTCCTGGCATTTTACGCACAACATTTAGAAGCTTATGTCACACATCACCCACTCTTCTAACCACTTGAAGACAAAGCCCTTTCTGACACTTATTGTTTACATGAAAAAGTTTTTTTTTTTTGCAAAAAAATTACTTTGAACCCCCAAACATTATATATTTTTTTAAAGCAAATGCCCTACAGATTAAAATGGTGGGTGTTTCATTTTTTTTTTTCACACAGTAATTGCGCAGCGATTTTTCAAACGCATTTTTTGGGGAAAAAACACACTTTTTTTAATTTTAATGCACTAAAACACACTATATTGCCCAAATGTTTGATGAAATAAAAAAGATGATCTTAGGCCGAGTACATGGATACCAAACATGACATGCTTTAAAATTGCGCACAAACGTGCAGTGGCAACAAAATAAATACATGTTTAAAAGCCTTCAAAAGCCTTTACAGGTTACCACTTTAGATTTACAGAGGAGGTCTACTGGAAAAATTACTGCACTCGATTTGGCCTTCGCGGTGATACCTCACATGCATGGTGCAATTGCTGTTTACGTTTGACGACAGACCGCCGCTTGCGTTCGCCTTAGCGCGAGAGCAGGGGGCGACAGGGGTGTTTTTTTTTTTTTTTTTTTTTTCTTTATTATTTTTTTGCTTTTTTAATCTTACTTTTAAACTGTTCCTTTCATATTTTTTTTTTTTAATCATTTTTATTGTTATCTCAGGGAATGTAAATATCTCCTATGATAGCAATAGGTAGTGACAGGTACTCTTTTTTGAAAAAATTGTGGTCTATTAGACCCTAGATCTCTCCTCTGCCCTCAAAGCATCTGACCACACCAAGATCGGTGTGATAAAATGCTTCCCCAATTTCCCAATGGCGCTGTTTACATCCGGCGAAATCTAAGTCATGAAATACTCGTAGCTTCCGGTTTCTTAGGCCATAGAGATGTTTGGAGCCACTCTGGTCTCTGATCAGCTCTATGGTCAGCTGGCTGAATCACCGGCTGCGTTCTCAGGTTCCCTGTTGAGACAGGAGAGCCAGAGAAAAACACGGAAGACGGTGGGGGGGGGGGGGCATTCCCTCCCACGGCTTGTAAAAGCAGTCTAGAGGCTAATTAGCCGCTAGGATTGCTTTTACATGAAAGCCGACCGCTGGCTGAAAAGAATGATACCAAGATGATACCTAAACCTGCAGGCATCATTCTGGTATAACCACTCAAAGTCGTGAATGGCGTACCTGAAGACAAAAAAATGGTTAACAATGGTTAACAATAAAGCACAGTAAAGTGTAAATAATTACACACCTGAAAAACAAACATGATAAAACATAATAACAATAACAATAACAATAAAACATTGCAGAATAGAATACAGTAAAAAAGAGCAGAACAATAGAGAGAGAGAATAGAGAGAGAGAACAATAAAACAACAACTATTTTTTTTTATTTCTTATTTTTTTTTTTTTTTACACTTTTTTTGTAACTAACTTTTATAACGGTAACCGGTTCCAGGTTCGGGTCTCTCAAAATGCGATGGCATCTTGGGAGACCCTGTGAAAGTGTGCCTAGTCTGTGCAATGCTGTACCCTACGCTAATACTCAACTAGTGAATGGTAGCGTTCAAAACATTCAGCAATGCAAAGACCAGGATTGTCAGGACAGGAGGGACAATAATAGTGAGTGTCACACCTATATACGCGCTTGCTGCAGACACGACATCTTTTTTGGGGGGGTTCGCTGGGTAGGGGTACTTGGGAGGACATAAAGAAAATGCCTCTCATGCAGCCGACTGCATTTGGTTGGGGATGTGAATGGGGGAAGTACGGGCGCTGCAGAAGCGGTGGGTTCCCAATTAGGATTGGCGAATGCAGCAGGAAGGGCATTATGGGCACGACGGGCCTGTGTTTGTCTTTTTGGTGGCAGCGGGACACTACTTGTGCTTGCCACCTCACCAGCTTGGACTGCACTTATGGGACTCGCCACGTCACCAAGTGTTACTGCAGTGCTGGTTTGACTACGACCGGGGTGTACTAGGCCGCTGGTGCTTGCCAGTTCACCAAAACGCTACCAAAAAACTGTTAGCGATCGCAGGGATCAGGCCTGACTCTGCGAACGCTGCAATTATGCGTTTAGTGTTTTGTAAGTGACAGTGATCGATCGATACTGCACTTGGGTGGGCTGGGCCGGGCGGAGGGGCAAAACGCAGGTGCTAGCAGGTATCTGGGCTGATCCCGCTAACACTGCGTTTTTGGGAACCCTAAACTGCTGGGGACACTAGTATAGATCTGATTGGATCAGATATTGATGCGATCAGATACTATACCACTAAGGGAGGTGTACAGTGCGTGCGTGGGTGTTAGCGGTACTGGCGCTAATCTGACGCTGCCTGGGGCGACGCATATCACCGCCGGGCGATCGGGGGGCTAAACCTTTATTCGGTAATAAACGGCGGGTGCCCTGACACTATAAAAAATAAACGAACTAACCAGCGTCACCCGTAACGGTTATACGGTGATCAGTGGTGAAAGGGTTAACTAGGGGGCAATCAAGGGGTTAAAACATTTATTAGGTAGTATATGGGGGTCCCCAACGCTATAAAACGCTGACGGCGAACCTAAATATTTACCTCACTAACTAGCGTCACCAGCGACACTAATACAGCGATCAGAAAAATGATCGCTTAGCGACACTGGTGACAGGGGGTGATCAAGGGGTTAAAACTTTATTAGGGGGGGTTAGGGGGGTACCCTAGACCTAAAGGGGGGTAATACTCACTGTCCCAACACAGTAACTGTCACAAACTGACACTATGCAGTAATCAGAAAAAAAAAAAAAACTGCTGGTGTCAGTTTGTGACAGGGGGGGGGGTGATTGGGGGGGGATCGGGGGGCGATCGGGGGGGGATCGGGGTGTTTTGTATGCCTGGCATGTTCTACTGTGTGTGTGTAGTGTTGTGCACTCACTCACATGTCGTCTCTCCTCGGGCCGGAACGGAAAATACCGACCCGAGGGGAGATGACATCACTTCCTTTGCTGCTGTTTAGCATACAGCAGCAAAGGAGTGTTCTCATTGGCCGGCGGCGATCGCGAGGGGGGGGCCACGAACGGATGGTCTCCCCCTCATCACCGATCGCCGCTGGACAAAAGACGACCGCCTCGGGCACCGGGGAGGGGTCCGATCGGACCCCCCACCCGCGGAAGGCAAATCACGTACCCTGTACGTGATTTTGCCTGTCCGTGCCACTTTGCCGACGTACATCGGCGTGAGGCGGTCGTCAAGTGGTTAAATATTGATAAAAACAATGTTTTTTTTTATAATTAGGTTAATGTATATTGTGTAGGGGGAATTTAACTTTATTATTTTATTAATATGTTGGGGAATAATGTGTGCTGAATTGTGTTAAACGTTTGTATTTTATGGTTCCTCATACTGTAATCCCGCTATATCACACGAGATTACAGTGAGAGGAGCCGTTTCTCAGGAGTTCCTGGCATTTGTAGATCGCTCCTCAACTCAATATGAGAAGTGATCTACACACTTTCATAAACAGGCACTCAGAGGAGCGCGATCTCCTCTGAGAATGCCTGAGAACTGAAAAGCGGTATTTTACCTCACTTTCATAAAAGGACACCAAAGAGACGATGACTGAGATCAGAACAAGGAGACGATGACTGAGATCAGAACAAGGAGACGATGACTGAGATCAGAACAAAGAGACGATGACTGAGATCAGAACAAGGAGACGATGACTGAGATCAGAACAAAGAGACGATGACTGAGATCAGAACAAGGAGACGACGACTGAGATCAGAACAAGGAGACGATGACTGAGATCAGAACAAAGAGACGATGACTGAGATCAGAACAAAGAGACGATGACTGAGATCAGAACAAAGAGACGACGACTGAGATCAGAACAAGGAGACGATGACTGAGATCAGAACAAGGAGAAGATGACTGAGATCAGAACAAGGAGACGATGACTGAGATCAGAACAAGGAGACGATGACTGAGATCAGAACAGGGAGACGATGACTGAGATCAGAACAAAGAGACGATGACTGAGATCAGAACAAAGAGACGATGACTGAGATCAGAACAAAGAGACGATGACTGAGATCAGAACAAAGAGACGATGACTGAGATCAGAACAAAGAGACGATGACTGAGATCAGAACAAAGAGACGATGACTGAGATCAGAACAAGGAGACGATGACCGAGATCAGAACAAAGAGGCGATGACCGAGATCAGAACAAAGAGGCGATGACCGAGATCAGAACAAAGAGACGATGACTGAGAACAGAACAAGGAAACGATGACTGAGATCAGAACAAGGAGACGATGACTGAGATCAGAACAGGGAGACGATGACTGAGATCAGAACAAGGAAACGATGACTGAGATCAGAACAAGGAGACGATGACTGAGATCAGAACAAGGAGACGATGATGACTGAGATCAGAACAAGGAGACGATGACTGAGATCAGAACAAGGAGACGATGACTGAGATCAGAACAAGGAGAAGATGACTGAGATCAGAACAAGGAGACGATGACTGAGATCAGAACAAGGAGACGACGACTGAGATCAGAACAAAGAGTTGACGACTGAGATCAGTACAAAGAGACGATGACTGAGATCAGAACAAGGAGATGATGATGACTGAGATCGGAACAAGGAGACGACGACTGAGATCGGAACAAGGAGACGAAGACTGAGATCAGAACAAGGAGACGATGACTGAGATCAGAACAAAGAGACGACGACTGAGATCAGAACAAGGAGACGATGACTGAGATAAGAACAAGGAGAAGATGACTGAGATCAGAACAGGGAGACGATGACTGAGATCAGAACAAAGAGACGATGACTGAGATCAGAACAAAGAGACGATGACTGAGATCAGAACAAAGAGACGATGACTGAGATCAGAACAAGGAGACGATGACCGAGATCAGAACAAAGAGGCGATGACCGAGATCAGAACAAAGAGGCGATGACCGAGATCAGAACAAAGAGACGATGACCGAGATCAGAACAAGGAGACGATGACTGAGATCAGAACAAGGAAACGATGACTGAGATCAGAACAAGGAGACGATGACTGAGATCAGAACAAGGAGATGACTGCTGAGATCAGAACAAAGAGACGATAACCGAGATTAGAACGATTAGAACAAGGAGATGGTGACTGAGATCAGAACAAGGAGACGATGACCGAGATCAGAACAAGGAGATGACTGAGATCAGAACAAGGAGACGATGACAGATCAGAACAAGGAGACGATGACCGAGATCAGAACAAGGAGACGATGACAGATCAGAACAAGGAGACGATGACTGAGATCAGAAGAAGGAGACGATGACTGAGATCAGAACAAGGAGACGATGGCTGAGATCAGAACAAGGAGATGACTGCTGAGATCAGAACAAAGAGACGATAACCGAGATTAGAACGATTAGAACAAGGAGATGGTGACTGAGATCAGAACAAGGAGACGATGACCGAGATCAGAACAAGGAGATGACTGAGATCAGAACAAGGAGACGATGACAGATCAGAACAAGGAGACGATGACCGAGATCAGAACAAGGAGACGATGACAGATCAGAACAAGGAGACGATGACTGAGATCAGAAGAAGGAGACGATGACTGAGATCAGAACAAGGAGACGATGACTGAGATCAGAACAAGGAAACGATGACTGAGATCAGAACAAGGAGACGATGACTGAGATCAGAACAAGGAGACGATGACTGAGATCAGAACAAGGAGACGATGATGACTGAGATCAGAACAAGGAGACGATGACTGAGATCAGAACAAGGAGACGACGACTGAGATCAGAACAAAGAGTTGACGACTGAGATCAGTACAAAGAGACGATGACTGAGATCAGAACAAGGAGATGATGATGACTGAGATCGGAACAAGGAGACGACGACTGAGATCGGAACAAGGAGACGAAGACTGAGATCAGAACAAGGAGACGATGACTGAGATCAGAACAAGGAGATGACTGCTGAGATCAGAACAAAGAGACGATAACCGAGATTAGAACGATTAGAACAAGGAGATGGTGACTGAGATCAGAACAAGGAGACGACGACTGAGATCAGAACAAAGAGACGATGACTGAGATCAGAACAAAGAGACGATGACTGAGATCAGAACAAGGAGATGATGATGACTGAGATCAGAACAAGGAGATGACTGAGATCAGAACAAGGAGACGATGACAGATCAGAACAAGGAGACGATGACTGCGATCAGAACAAGGAGACGATGACCGAGATCAGAACAAGGAGACGATGACAGATCAGAACAAGGAGACGATGACTGCGATCAGAACAAGGAGACGATGACCGAGATCAGAACAAGGAGACGATGACAGATCAGAACAAGGAGACGATGACTGCGATCAGAACAAGGAGACGATGACCGAGATCAGAACAAGGAGACGATGACAGATCAGAACAAGGAGACGATGACTGAGATCAGAAGAAGGAGACGATGACTGAGATCAGAAGAAGGAGACGATGACTGAGATCAGAACAAGGAGACGACGACTGAGATCAGAACAGCGAGACGATGACTGAGATCAGAACAAAGAGACGATGACTGAGATCAGAACAAGGAGACGACGACCGAGATCAGAACAGGGAGACGATGACTGAGATCAGAACAAAGAGACGATGACTGAGATCAGAACAAGGAGATGACGACTGAGATCAGAACAAGGAGACGATGACTGAGATCAGAACAAGGAGACGATGACCGAGATCAGAACAAGGAGACGATGACTGAGATCAGAACAAGGAGATGATGATGACTGAGATCAGAACAAAGAGACGATGACTGAGATCAGAACAAGTAGATGATGATGACTGAGATCAGAACAAGGAGACGACGATGACTGAGATCAGAACAAGGAGACGATGACTGAGATCAGAACAAGGAGACGATGACTGAGATCAGAACAAGGAGACGATGACTGAGATCAGAACAAGGAGATGATGATGACTGAGATCAGAACAAGGAGACGATGACTGAGATCAGAACAAGGAGACGATGACTGAGATCAGAACAAGGAGACGATGACTGAGATCAGAACAAGGAGACGATGACTGAGATCAGAACAAGGAGACGATGACTGAGATCAGAACAAGGAGACGATGACTGAGATCAGAACAAGGAGACGATGACTGAGATCAGAACAAGGAGATGATGACTGAGATCAGAACAAGGAGATGATGATGACTGAGATCAGAACAGGGAGACGATGACTGAGATCAGAACAAGGAGACGATGACTGAGATCAGAACAAGGAGACGATGACTGAGATCAGAACAAGGAGACGATGACTGAGATCAGAACAAGGAGACGATGACTGAGATCAGAACAAGGAGACGATGACTGAGATCAGAACAAGGAGACGATGATTGAGATCAGAACAAGGAGATGATGATGACTGAGATCAGAACAGGGAGACGATGACTGAGATCAGAACAAGGAGACGATGACTGAGATCAGAACAAGGAGACGATGACTGAGATCAGAACAAGGAGATGATGACTGAGATCAGAACAAGGAGACGATGACTGAGATCAGAACAAGGAGATGATGATGACTGAGATCAGAACAGGGAGACGATGACTGAGATCAGAACAAGGAGATGATGACTGAGATCAGAACAGGGAGACGATGACTGAGATCAGAACAAGGAGACGATGACTGAGATCAGAACAAGGAGACGATGACTGAGATCAGAACAAGGAGACGATGACTGAGATCAGAACAAGGAGATGATGACTGAGATCAGAACAGGGAGACGATGACTGAGATCAGAACAAGGAGACGATGACTGAGATCAGAACAAGGAGACGATGACTGAGATCAGAACAAGGAGACGATGATTGAGATCAGAACAAGGAGATGATGATGACTGAGATCAGAACAGGGAGACGATGACTGAGATCAGAACAAGGAGACGATGACTGAGATCAGAACAAGGAGACGATGACTGAGATCAGAACAAGGAGACGATGACTGAGATCAGAACAAGGAGATGATGATGACTGAGATCAGAACAGGGAGACGATGACTGAGATCAGAACAGGGAGACGATGACTGAGATCAGAACAAGGAGACGATGACTGAGATCAGATGATTGTGTGTCCCCCGTAGATGATTGTGTGTCCCCCGTAGACGATTGTGTGTCCCCCATAGACGATTGTGTGTCCCCCGTAGACGATTGTGCGTCCCCCGTAGACTATTGTGCGTCCCCCGTAGACGATTGTGTGTCCCCCGTATATGATTGTGTGTCCCCCATAGACGATTGTGCGTCCCCCGTAGACGATTGTGTGTCCCCCATAGATGATTGTGTGTCCCCCGTATATGATTGTGTGTCCCCCGTATATGATTGTGTGTCCCCCATAGACGATTGTGCGTCCCCCGTAGACGATTGTGTGTCCCCCATAGATGATTGTGTGTCCCCCGTAGACGATTGTGTGTCCCCCGTAGATGATTGTGTGTCCCCCGTAGATGATTGTGTGTCCCCCGTATATGATTGTGTGTCCCCCATAGATGATTGTGTGTCCCCCGTATATGATTGTGTGTCCCCCATAGATGATTGTGTGTCCCCCGTAGATGATTGTGTGTCCCCCGTATATGATTGTGTGTCCCCCGTAGATGATTGTGTGTCCCCCGTAGATGATTGTGTGTCCCCCGTAGATGATTGTGTGTCCCCGTAGATGATTGTGTGTCCCCCGTATATGATTGTGTATCCCCCGTAGATGATTGTGTGTCCCCCGTAGATGATTGTGTGTCCCCCGTAGATGATTGTGTGTCCCCCGTAGATGATTGTGTGTCCCCCGTAGATGATTGTGTGTCCCCCGTAGATGATTGTGTGTCCCCCGCAGATGATTGTGTGTCCCCCGTAGATGATTGTGTGTCCCCCGTAGATGATTGTGTGTCCCCCGTAGATGATTGTGTGTCCCCCGTAGATGATTGTGTGTCCCCCATAGATGATTGTGTGTCCCCCGTAGATGATTGTGTGTCCCCCATAGATGATTGTGTGTCCCCGTAGATGATTGTGTGTCCCCCATAGATGATTGTGTGTCCCCGTAGATGATTGTGCGTCCCCCGTAGATGATTGTGTGTCCCCCGTAGATGATTGTGTGTCCCCGTAGATGATTTCCATAGATGATTGTGTGTTCCTCGTAGATGATTGTGTGTCCCCCGTAGATGATTGTGTGTTCCTCGTAGATGATTGTGTGTCCCCCGTAGATGATTGTGTGTCCCCCGTAGATGATTGTGTGTCCCCCATAGATGATTGTGTGTCCCCCGTAGATGATTGTGTGTCCCCCGTAGATGATTGTGTGTCCCCCGTAGATGATTGTGTGTCCCCCAAAGATGATTGTGTGTCCCCGTAGATGATTGTGTGTCCCCCAAAGATGATTGTGTGTCCCCCGTGTATGATTGTGTGTCCCCCGTAGATGATTGTGTGTCCCCCGTAGATGATTGTGTGTCCCCCAAAGATGATTGTGTGTCCCCCGTAGATGATTGTGTGTCCCCGTAGATGATTGTGTGTCCCCGTAGATGATTGTGTGTCCCCCGTAGATGATTGTGTGTCCCCCGTAGATGATTGTGTGTCCCCGTAGATGATTGTGTGTCCCCCGTAGATGATTGTGTGTCCCCCGTAGATGATTGTGTGTCCCCCAAAGATGATTGTGTGTCCCCCGTAGATGATTGTGTGTCCCCGTAGATGATTGTGTGTCCCCGTAGATGATTGTGTGTCCCCCGTAGATGATTGTGTGTCCCCCGTAGATGATTGTGTGTCCCCCATAGATGATTGTGTGTCCCCCGTAGATGATTGTGTGTCCCCCATAGATGATTGTGTGTCCCCGTAGATGATTGTGTGTCCCCGTAGATGATTGTGTGTCCCCCGTAGATGATTGTGTTTCCCCCGTAGATGATTGTGTGTCCCCCGTAGATGATTGTGTGTCCCCCGTAGATGATTGTGTGTCCCCCAAAGATGATTGTGTGTCCCCCGTGTATGATTGTGTGTCCCCCGTAGATGATTGTGTGTCCCCCGTAGATGATTGTGTGTCCCCCGTAGATGATTGTGTGTCCCCCGTAGATGATTGTGTGTCCCCCAAAGATGATTGTGTGTCCCCGTAGATGATTGTGTGTCCCCCAAAGATGATTGTGTGTCCCCCGTGTATGATTGTGTGTCCCCCGTAGATGATTGTGTGTCCCCGTAGATGATTGTGTGTCCCCGTAGATGATTGTGTGTCCCCCGTAGATGATTGTGTGTCCCCGTAGATGATTGTGTGTCCCCCGTAGATGATTGTGTGTCCCCCGTAGATGATTGTGTGTCCCCCGTAGATGATTGTGTGTCCCCCGTAGATGATTGTGTGTCCCCCGTAGATGATTGTGTGTCCCCGTAGATGATTGTGTGTCCCCCGTAGATGATTGTGTGTCCCCGTAGATGATTGTGTGTCCCCCGTAGATGATTGTGTGTCCCCGTAGATGATTGTGTGTCCCCCGTAGATGATTGTGTGTCCCCGTAGATGATTGTGTGTCCCCTGTAGATGATTGTGTGTCCCCGTAGATGATTGTGTGTCCCCCGTAGATGATTGTGTGTCCCCGTAGATGATTGTGTGTCCCCCGTAGATGATTGTGTGTCCCCGTAGATGATTGTGTGTCCCCCGTAGATGATTGTGTGTCCCCCGTATATGATTGTGTGTCCCCCGTAGATGATTGTGTGTCCCCCAAAGATGATTGTGTGTCCCCGTAGATGATTGTGTGTCCCCCAAAGATGATTGTGTGTCCCCCGTGTATGATTGTGTGTCCCCCGTAGATGATTGTGTGTCCCCCGTATATGATTGTGTGTCCCCCGTAGATGATTGTGTGTCCCCGTAGATGATTGTGTGTCCCCCAAAGATGATTGTGTGTCCCCGTAGATGATTGTGTGTCCCCCGTAGATGATTGTGTGTCCCCCGTAGATGATTGTGTGTCCCCCAAAGATGATTGTGTGTCCCCGTAGATGATTGTGTGTCCCCCAAAGATGATTGTGTGTCCCCCGTAGATGATTGTGTGTCCCCCGTAGATGATTGTGTGTCCCCCGTAGATGATTGTGTGTCCCCCGTAGATGATTTCCATAGATGATTGAGTGGAATTTTGTGCCATGATCCTGTCCGTTTTCCAGGCTGCCTGGTGACAGGGTTGTCCATGAATAGCAGAAACTGCAGCAACATCTTACAGAAATGCCCCCACTTATGTGCCAACCACAGAATCGTTCTACAGACGGAGGAGCGATATAAAGCCGAATTAAGGAAATTACTGAGCGCCACCAGAATCTACACCCCTCATAACAGTAAAATTAGTTTTATATTTACCTGATGCACATTAAATGTGTCTGTAAATTCAAAGTGCTATCTTGTCTTGGAGAAAGAACCTGAAGTATACAAACAAAATAATGAATCTTAAGGTGGTATCAGTGGGAGGAATAGTGTCCCATCATTGGTGTCAGTGGGGGGAATAGTGTCCCATCATTGGTGTCAGTGGGGGGAATAGTGTCCCATCATTGGTGTCAGTGGGGGGAATAGTGTCCCATCATTGGTGTCAGTGGGAGGAATAGTGTCCCATCATTGGTGTCAGTGGGAGGAATAGTGCCCCATCATTGGTATCAGTGGGGGGAATAGTGTCCCATCATTGGTGTCAGTGGGAGGAATAGTGTCCCATCATTGGTGTCAGTGGGAGGAATAGTGCCCCATCATTGGTATCAGTGGGGGGAATAGTGTCCCATCATTGGTGTCAGTGGGAGGAATAGTGTCCCATCATTGGTATCAGTGGGAGGAATAGTGTCCCATCATTGGTATCAGTGGGAGGAATAGTGCCCCATCATTGGTGTCAGTGGGAGGAATAGTGCCCCATCATTGGTATCAGTGGGAGGAATAGTGTCCCATCATTGATATCAGTGGGAGGAATAGTGCCCCATCATTGGTGTCAGTGGGAGGAATAGTGCCCCATCATTGGTATCAGTGGGAGGAATAGTGTCCCATCATTGGTATCAGTGGGAGGAATAGTGCCCCATCATTGGTATCAGTGGGAGGAATAGTGCCCCATCATTGGTATTAGTGGGAGGAATAGTGCCCCATCATTGGTATCAGTGGGAGGAATAGTGCCCCATCATTGGTATCAGTGGGAGGAATAGTGCCCCATCATTGGTATCAGTGGGAGGAATAGTGCCCCATCATTGGTGTCAGTGGGAGGAATAGTGCCCCATCATTGGTGTCAGTGGGAGGAGTAGTGCCCCGTCATTGGGAGGTATAGTGTCCCATCATTGGTGTCAGTGGGGGGAATAGTGCCCCATAATTGGTGTCAGTGGGAGGATTAGTGTCCCATCATTGGTATCAGTGGGAGGAATAGTGTCCCATCATTGGTGTCAGTGGGAGGAATAGTGTCCCATCATTGGTGTCAGTGGGAGGAATAGTGTCCCATCATTGGTGTCAGTGGGAGGAATAGTGTCCCATCATTGGTGTCAGTGGGAGGAATAGTGCCCCATCATTGGTGTCAGTGGATGGAAATAGTGTCCCATCATTGGTGTCAGTGAGAGGAATAGTGTCCCATCATTGGTGTCAGTGGGAGGAATAGTGTCCCATCATTGGTGTCAGTGGGAGGAATAGTGCCCCATCATTGGTGTCAGTGGGAGGAATAGTGCTCCATCATTGGTGTCAGTGGATGGAAATAGTGTCCCATCATTGGTGTCAGTGGGAGGAATAGTGTCCCATCATTGGTGTCAGTGGGAGGAATAGTGCCCCATCATTGGTGTCAGTGGGAGGAATAGTGTCCCATCATTGGTGTCAGTGGGAGGAATAGTGCTCCATCATTGGTGTCAGTGGATGGAAATAGTGTCCCATCATTGGTGTCAGTGGGAGGAATAGTGTCCCATCATTGGTGTCAGTGGGAGGAATAGTGCCCCATCATTGGTGTCAGTGGGAGGAATAGTGTCCCATCATTGGTGTCAGTGGGAGGAATAGTGCCCCATCATTGATGTCAGTGGGAGGAATAGTGTCCCATCATTGGTATCAGGGGGAGGAATAGTGCCCCATCATTGGTGTCAGTGGGGGGAATAGTGTCCCATCATTGGTATCAGTGGGAGGAATAGTGCCCCAATCATTGGTGTCAGTGGGGGGAATAGTGTCCCATCATTGGTGTCAGTGGGAGGAATAGTGCCCCATCATTGGTATCAGTGGGAGGAATAGTGCCCCATCATTGGTATCGGTGGGAGGAATAGTGCCCCATCACTGGTATCAGTGGGAGGAATAGTGTCCCATCATTGGTGTCAGTGGGAGGAATAGTGCCCCATCATTGGTGTCAGTGGGAGGAATAGTGTCCCATCATTGGTGTCAGTGGGAGGAATAGTGCTCCATCATTGGTGTCAGTGGATGGAAATAGTGTCCCATCATTGGTGTCAGTGGGAGGAATAGTGTCCCATCATTGGTGTCAGTGGGAGGAATAGTGCCCCATCATTGGTGTCAGTGGGAGGAATAGTGTCCCATCATTGGTGTCAGTGGGAGGAATAGTGCTCCATCATTGGTGTCAGTGGATGGAAATAGTGTCCCATCATTGGTGTCAGTGGGAGGAATAGTGTCCCATCATTGGTGTCAGTGGGAGGAATAGTGCCCCATCATTGGTGTCAATGGAAGAAATAGTGCCCCATTGGTAATGTCAGTAGCAGGAATATTGTCCCATTGTCAGTATTAGTGGAAGGAAAAGTGCCCCATCATTGGTATCAGTGGGAGGAATAGTGCCCCATCATTGGTGTCAGTGGGAGGAATAGTGCCCCATCATTGGTATCAGTGGGAGGAATAGTGTCCCATCATTGGTGTCAGTGGGAGGAATAGTGTCCCATCATTGGTATCAGTGGGAGGAATAGTGCCCCATCATTGGTGTCAGTGGGAGGAATAGTGCCCCATCATTGGGAGGTATAGTGTCCCATCATTGGTGTCAGTGGGAGGAATAGTGCCCCATCCTTGGTATCAGTGGGAGGATTAGTGCCCCATCATTGGGAGGTATAGTGTCCCATCATTGGTATCAGTGGGAGGATTAGTGCCCCATCATTGGTATCAGTGGGAGGAATAGTGTCCCATCATTGGTGTCAGTGGGAGGAATAGTGTCCCATCATTGGTGTCAGTGGGAGGAATAGTGTCCCATCATTGGTGTCAGTGGGAGGAATAGTGCCCCATCATTGGTGTCAGTGGGGGGAATAGTGTCCCATCATTGGTGTCAGTGGGAGGAATAGTGTCCCATCATTGGTATCAGTGGGAGGAATAGTGCCCCAATCATTGGTGTCAGTGGGGGGAATAGTGTCCCATCATTGGTGTCAGTGGGAGGAATAGTGCCCCATCATTGGTATCAGTGGGAGGAATAGTGCCCCATCATTGGTATCGGTGGGAGGAATAGTGCCCCATCACTGGTATCAGTGGGAGGAATAGTGTCCCATCATTGGTGTCAGTGGGAGGAATAGTGCCCCATCATTGGTGTCAGTGGGAGGAATAGTGTCCCATCATTGGTGTCAGTGGGAGGAATAGTGCCCCATCATTGGTGTCAGTGGGAGGAATAGTGTCCCATCATTGGTGTCAGTGGGAGGAATAGTGTCCCATCATTGGTGTCAGTGGGAGGAATAGTGCCCCATCCTTGGTATCAGTGGGAGGATTAGTGCCCCATCATTGGGAGGTATAGTGTCCCATCATTGGTATCAGTGGGAGGATTAGTGCCCCATCATTGGTGTCAGTGGGAGGATTAGTGCCCCATCATTGGTGTCAGTGGGAGGAATAGTGTCCCATCATTGGTGTCAGTGGGAGGAATAGTGCCCCATCATTGGTGTCAGTGGGAGGAATAGTGTCCCATCATTGGTGTCAGTGGGAGGAATAGTGTCCCATCATTGGTGTCAGTGGGAGGAATAGTGTCCCATCATTGGTATCAGTGGGAGGAATAGTGCCCCATCATTGGGAGGTATAGTGTCCCATCATTGGTGTCAGTGGGAGGATTAGTGCCCCAAGGGCCGGATAAAGGCAAGCAAGGGTCTGCAGGTTGGAGACCACTGCTCTAGGCAGAGCTGACTTCCTGTCTGATAATTCCAATGGAGTCTTTAGCACTCACTGTTTCCATTGCCTTTTGCCGGCCTGACATGGCTGCTAATATTACCAGAATCTGCAATTAGCTACGTAACAAAATGTTAAAGTGTATGTAACACAAGAACAAAAACGTAAAATATTGCAGATCTTCGATGCGATGGCTCGATCGATGGCGATTTGTTTTCTTGTTTTATTTGCCTTTATTTTTACCTTCCAGCATAACACCCCTCACTTTCCTTCTGCATAAAGGGTTCTGGGCCTCTTGGTGGCTCCTAGGCAGTTCCTTTGCTCAGTTTCACTCCCAACCTCTTCAATCCAACATACTTAAGACGTGCAACAAGCTAATCCAATCCTTGGATTCCCCAATCCTTCTGTCCAGCCAAACCAAGATCTCCCTGGCTTAGTAGATCTCCAATCCTGTCCTGGAACTGGGAAAGGCATTGCTTTACATGTCATCCTTCACATGTGGTAATGATGCCAGCCTTACAGGCTAGGGCCGAGTTTACAACTCCCTGACTTTCCAAGAGACATGGTCACCGCAGGAGTCAAATCTCCCCACCAACATTCTGGAACTGAGAGCCATCAGAAAATCTCTACATCCACCATTGGACCTCTCTTCTGCAAGGTCACCCATTTAAGGTACAATCAGACAATGCCACAACTTAAATCTAAAGGGGCCCCAGAAGTCTAGCTGCCCTATAAGAGAAACAAGTCTGATTCTAGCTCTCTCAGCAGTCCACATCCCTGGAGTAGACAATTTGCAAGCAGACTTCCTAAGCCACCAATGCCTAGACCTGGGGAGTGGTGTCTGCACCCCGAGATCTTTCAGAATCTCAGTCAAACATGGGGAAAACCTGATGTGGACATCCTGGCCTCCAGGTTCAATAATAAGCTGACCAAGTTTGTAGCCAAGGTCAGGGCTCCTCTAGCTTATGCAGTAGATGCTGTGGTGATTCCTTGGACTCAATTCCAACTGGTTTATGCTTTCCATCCGGATAACGAGCTTCACTCGACTGCTGCGCAAGATAGGAAAGGGTCCTGGTGATTCTCATTACACCAAACTGGCCCAAGAGAACATGGTACACAGACATATTCAGACTACTAGCAGACGAGCCCTGGCCCCTTGCAAACAGACCAGGCTTACTGGCCCAAGGCACCTGTTCCATGCTACTTCAGTCACTGACATTAATGTCATGGCTATGGAATCCCAAGTCCTAACCGATAGGAGTATCTCTGATTCTCCAACTCCCGCAATATTTACCATCTCACATGGAAGGCCTTTGTTGCATGGTGCAAGGACAGATGGCTAAACCACATATAATACTGTCACACATATTTTGGCCTTTCTTCAGTCTGGTTTTGACCAGCATGTGGCCCCAAGTACCCACAAGGTAAAGGTTTATACCTTATCTATCCTCATCCAGAAACCTCTTGCCTTGCAATCCTTAATCAAGACCTTTCCTTTCTGGAGTTCCTTTCCGGGATCTCAGCCTTGTTCTCTATGCTCCTCTGATGCCCCTCTTTGAACAAATTAAAGACATTTCTTTGGAGGACCTCACTTGTAAGGTTGCCTTCCTATTTGCCATCACGTCTAGCAACTTCTTATAAAGAGCCTTTTCTTGTTTTGGACAAGGTGGTTTGAGACCAATACCTTCCTTTTTACCTAAGGTGGTCTCTTCTTTTCACCTCAGTGAGGACATTGTCCTCCTGTTCTTCTGTCCTCCTTAAAAAAAACATGACACTGTTTGGATGTGGTTAGGTCTGTCATTGTCTGCTTGGCAGCTACAGCCTCTATTCTTTTATGTTCTATCCGGAGGTTTCAGTAGAGGACATCCTGCTCCACCATTGCCAGGTCGATTCAACGACTTACCTCCAGGACCTACGCTCTTGAGAAAAGTGTTTCTCCCTTCCCCATCAAAGGTCATTCCACCAGGACTGTTGGCGTTTCTTGGGCTTTTCATCATCAAGCATCTGTATCTCTGATTTGCAAGGCTGCCACCCGGTCCTCTATTCACACGTTTTCCAGGTTCTATCAGGTGGATCTTCAGGCCTCATGGGAGCTTTGGGTGCTTCAGCTGCTGGCAATAATTGCATGAAAAATGTGACATTCTGGTTGCATATGATTTCTCACTTCCACCACAATTCTATAGCTTACATCAGAAACTTCTCCAGGCAGCTGAATACTGCTGATAAAGTTCACACCCCCCTCCCCCCATGTCTATGGGCACATTGCCTATAGTAGAGCTGCATGCAGATTGGAGGTATGGATTTGAAAGGCGCCCATTTTTCAGCACCCATGTTGATGAGCCCTATAAAGGGGGCAGGGATGTGATGGGCACAGATGTTTTACCTTTGTCAGGTTTCTGGACACATAACAGCCGGCTCGGGATTATCTGGTAACAGGAAGAAATCTATTTGTCTGTTATCACACAGATACAGCAAGCTACAAAATCAACGTCCCCCCCTCCCCCATAGTCACTGAACTCTGCGCTCCTCAATCTGTGCTTTTAGTAGTTTGCGGATGGCTGATGTACTTCAATCATTTGCAATCTTCCCCCGGATCCTGCTGATGCATGCGTTGTCATAGCAGGGAAGAAGTGAAGGTCCAGCTAGAAGTTGTCTGGGACTTCATGTAAATATGCTGGCAGTTACCATGGCGACTGGTGTATGCTAGATGGAATAAGGTCCAGACCTCCCAGCAGGAGCCAAATACATCCTATTCAACAGAACAAGTAAAAAGCATTTCTTTGGTCTTTGCAGCTGCATAATATTTCACTGGAATTCAGTTCCCTATTTATCATCCTCTTGTCTTCCTGACCTGCCACTGACAAGAACGATTCCCCGAAGTGTGAGTGAAGGAAAATACAAATTCCAATCCCCACCATTCTACCAGACATCCAAGTAAAACATACGATTTACAAATAAAAGCATTTAGGGAAATACAGTAACCCACAGCAACCAAGCTGCCATCTTTTTTCACTAATTGAAATCTGATTGGTTACTGTGGCTAGAAAACCCACCAATCCAATATCATTCGTGTATTTGGTCACATGGAACAGCCAGCCAAAGGTAAAAGGCCAAGCCACTGAAAAGTAACATTTGAGTTATAGGTGGAGCCTGGAGCTGATCCATCTCCTGACTGGTAGGTTAATTGGCTTCTGTCCAAAATTGGCCCTAGTACATGAATGGGGACCTTGGATTGAGGGTAGGGATTGATGTGAGTGTGCGATGTTCAGGGTTAGGGACAAGGGTCAGGGTTGTAGACCCACACTCACTCAGGTTGAACTGGATGGACTGGTGTCTTTATTCAACCTTACTAACTATGTAACTATGTAACTTCCCGTAGGTCTTCTCCCTGCTATGGTTTCTCTTCTCATCCCCCTAGGAGCTTCAGGTGTCTCCACCCACCTTTGTGTGGTCCAGCTGCTCCCTTTACATTCTCTATAATAGAACATAACTAGAAATCCAGCAGGAAGGATGAACGTGAAAAATAAATGCTGGAAGACTGGGAGTCCCTCCTAATGACCACAGGAGGTGTGCAGAACCAGGAACTCAGCCCAGAGAACCCTGTTCCTTCAGATAGAGAACTTCTGGGGGAATCAAGGATGGAGAAAGATCTGAGGGCCCTGCAATGTCAAGCCGCACCTACCAAAGCCGGCAGAATATTAGCATGCATAATAAAGGGGATTCACTCCAGAGATAAAACGATAATCCTGCCACTTTATTAAACTCTGGTCTGGCTGCACCTGGAGTATTCTGTCCAGTTCTGGTCACCAGTCCTCAGAAAGGATGTGCTGGAGCTGGAGAGAGTCCAGAGAAGGGCAATTCAATTAATAACGGGATTGGAGGATCTCAAATACGAGGAGCGACTCCAAGCACTAAATGTATTCTCGCTGGATAAAAGACGCTGAGAGGGGACATAAGAGATTTACAAATATCTCAATGGTGATCCCAGTGTAGGAAAAAAGCTATTCAATCTGACGGGGTGTGAGAGGAAACAGGGCCACACAATGAGGTTGGAGGGGAAGCGGTTTAACCTTAATCTGTGTAGGGGGGTCTATCACTGTCAGGGTGGTAAGAATGTAGAACTCTCTTCCACAATTGGTGGTGTCAGATATTGATATGTTTAGAAGACTCTTGGATGCGCATCTTAAAGAACACAACATACAGGGATATGGGAAATGATTATTGACACTGACACACCTACACAGGTAGAACTGGATGGACTATTGTCTTTATTCTACTTTACCAACTATGTAAGAGGTATTTTTGCCATCTGTGTCCCAGCGGAGACATTTCCCACCACTTCCTGTTCCAGAGGTGCAACAAGAACTTAAAGGAGATCTCTGAAGGTGAAGGAACTCTTCCCCCTTAGACAGTTGGCCCTTCCCATTGGAAGCTTTATTCTTGTTTTGGGGACAACTCTAATAGAGCGTACACACGGTCGGACATTGATCGGACATTCCGACAACAAAATCCTAGGATTTTTTCCGACGGATGTTGGCTCAAACTTGTCTTGCATACACACGGTCGCACAAAGTTGTCGGAAAATCCGATCGTTCTGAACGCGGTGACGTAAAACACGTACGTCGGGACTATAAACGGGGCAGTGGCCAATAGCTTTCATCTCTTTATTTATTCTAAGCATGCGTGGCACTTTGTGCGTCGGATTTGTGTACACATGATCGGAATTTCCGACAACGGATTTTGTTGTCGGAAAATTTTATCTCCTGCTCTCCAACTTTGTGTGTCGGAAAATCCGATGGAAAATGTCCGATGGAGCCCACACACGGTCGGAATTTCCGACAACACGCTCCGATCGGACATTTTCTATCGGAAAATCCGACCGTGTGTACGGGGCATAAAAGTTTGGATTTTCCTCTGACTTTCTTTCTCTCTGATAAGTGTCACCAGGCCAAACAAAGGGGCAAATCTTTCCATAGGGGACACTGGATCGTATTAAAAACCTGACAGGGGGTCCAACTCGTCCCAACTCAATCTGAAAATACAAAAGATTTCTCTAGAGAGATACTTTAACTTTTCCAACAGCTACATTAAGGTGAGCTTCAGACCCCTCAGCACACTTCTGTACATTTTCAGTGTGTTGATGTACTTTGTATGAAGGCAATCGGCCTCAACATGCAAAAAACCTCCCCGCATTATTTCTGGCACATAACGCACTGATCGTTCCCATGTGTGTTGCGGGTCTCTGTAGTGGAGATGCGTTTATACTGCTTACATGTGTTGGGTGCCATTTAGAATGATGAATGTGCCATGGTGCACATGTGATAACGCACATAATAACTTGTATGTATAGGTGTGAGCCCAGTACAAATATCATTTGTGGGAGGTCTGAGCCTGTCACCCCTCCCTCAGTCTTCAAGGAAGCTCGATAATTGGGCTGCCATTGTTGGCCTCTTTCTGAAAATGCTACTTTCCAGGCTCTCTGACCTCGTCCCTCCAGGCCACACACACCAGTTTTCAGACAATTTTGACAAAAGTTAGGCCTGGTTTACATTCGCTTTAGAATGTGGCATTGGACGCTTTTTAAAGCGCTCTGAATGGCAATCAAAGCCCCTCCCACTAAATAAAATGGCTCCTTACAGTCCTGGTCACATGTTGTGTTTGTTTCACTCCAAAAATAATCTCCGTGTCACTTTCTTGGTGCTTCAGAGCATCTCCAAACCCTCCATAGAAGTCTATGACAACGCTCGTTTTCAGCACCTGCGGCTTTTGAGGGGCTTTTATTCAGCTTTAGCTTTGCTTTGTTTTGGAGGTATTGCAGGCAGTGGCGTCGCTGGGGGTTGGTTTTTGGGGCTATAGCCCCAAATCTGGGGCCCATAGCCCAGAGTCTTTGCAGGGGTCCCCAAGGGGAGGGAAGGCTCTCTGGAGACCCTGATGTAAGGGGGGGGGCTCTCTGGGGGCCCTGATTTAAGGTGGAGGCTCTCTAAGGACCATAATGTAAGGGGGGCTCTCTGGGGACCCTGATGTAAGGGGGGGGCTCTCTGGGGACCCTGATTTAAGGTAGAGGCTCTCTAAGGACCATAATGTAAGGGGGGCTCTCTGAGGACCCTGATGTAAGGTGGGGGGGGGCTCTCTGGGGACCCTGATTTAAGGTAGAGGCTCTCTAAGGACCATAATGTAAGGGGGGCTCTCTGGAGACCCTGATGCAAGGGGGGAGGCTCTCTGGGGACCCTGATGCAAGGGGGAGGCTCTCTGGGGACCCTGATGTAAGGGGGGGCTCTCTGGGGACCCTGATTTAAAGTGGAGGCTCTCTAGGGACCATAATGTAAGGGGGGCTCTCTGGAGACCCTGATGTAAGGGGGGGGCTCTCTGGGGACCCTGATTTAAAGTGGAGGCTCTCTAGGGACCATAATGTAAGGGGGGCTCTCTGGAGACCCTGATGTAAGGGGGGGGGCTCTCTGGGGACCCTGATTTAAGGTAGAGGCTCTCTAAGGACCATAATGTAAGGGGGGCTCTCTGGAGACCCTGATGCAAGGGGGAGGCTCTCTGGGGACCCTGATGCAAGGGGAAGGCTCTCTGGGGACCCTGATGTAAGGGGGGGCTCTCTGGGGACCCTTATTTAAAGTGGAGGCTCTCTAAGGACCATAATGTAAGGGGGGCTCTCTGGAGACCCTGATGTAAGGGGGGGGGCTCTCTGGGGACCCTGATTTAAAGTGGAGGCTCTCTAAGGACCATAATGTAAGGGGGGCTCTCTGGAGACCCTGATGCAAGAGGGAGGCTCTCTGGGGACCCTGATGTAAGGGGGAGGCTCTCTGGGGATATATATATATATATATATATACACACACACGTATATTATATACATGTGTATGCTCGCCCAAGCGTATTACTTTCTTTACTACTCTGCTATGGGCTCTAGCCCCAGATCTTTTGTAGACCTAGCAACTCCCCTGATTGCAGGTATGAGATATCCCAGGATGCACTAGGAAACCCACAAGTGAACCAGAAAGACGTCATTAGTAGTCACTTCCGGTTCATGTGTAGATATTCTGGGAGTGTCTGGTGCAGATGTCACATCTGGTGTGCAGTGTGGAGCAGCAGGAAGGCGATTCCTGGGGTCCGGGAACACTATAGCAGAAGGTGAGTGGAGATAGAGGACTGAACGGTAGAGGATCAGCAGAGCTGGGGAACTGGAGCAAGAATGACCAGCAGATGTCACACGTGGTGAGCAGCGTGGGTGCAGCATAGCGGGAAGTGAGCGGGGACCGGAGAGAGAGGAGGATCAGCAATTCAGAGGATCAGCAGAGCTGAGGGTTACTACTGAGCGGGGATCAGCAGACCTGGGAGTTACTACTGAGTGGGGGATCAGCAGAGCTGGGGGTTGCTACTGAGCGGGGATCAGCAGACCTGGGAGTTACTACTGAGTGGGGGATCAGCAGAGCTGGGGGTTACTACTGAGCGGGGGATCAGCACAGCTGGGGGTTACTACTGAGTGGGGATCTGCAGAGCTGGGGGTTACTACTGAGCGGGGGATCAGCACAGCTGGGGGTTACTACTGAGTGGGGATCTGCAGAGCTGGGGGTTACTACTGAGTGGGGGATCAGCAGAGCTGGGGGTTACTACTGAGTGGGGGATCAGCAGAGCTGGGGGTTACTACTGAGCGGGGGATCAGCAGAGCTGGGGGTTACTACTGAGCAGGGGATCAGCAGAGCTGGGGGTTACTACTGAGCGGGGGATCAGCAGAGCTGGGGGTTACTACTGAGCGGGGAATCAGCAGAGCTGGGGGTTACTACTGAGCGGGGGATCAGCAGAGCTGGGGGTTACTACTGAGCAGGGGATCAGCAGAGCTGGGGGTTACTACTGAGCGGGGGGATCAGCAGAGCTTGGGGTTAAAACTGAGCGGGGGATCAGCAGAGCTGGGGGTTACTACTGAGCGGGGGATCAGCAGAGCTGGGGGATACTACTGAGCGGGGGATCTGCAGAGCTGGGGGTTACTACTGAGCGGGGGATCAGCAGAGCTGGGGGTTACTACTGAGCGGGGGATCTGCAGAGCTGGGGGTTACTACTGAGCGGGGGATCAGCAGAGCTGGGGGTTACTACTGAGCGGGGGATCTGCAGAGCTGGGGGTTACTACTGAGCGGGAGATCAGCAGAGCTGGGGGATACTACTGGGTGGGGGATCTGCTGAACAATGGTACTAATAAGCTGGGGGTCTGCTGATTGGGGGCACCACTGAGCTGGGATTCTATTGGACCCCTTTAAAACAAATCAAAAATCACCACACACAGGGCATTTGCCAAACTTCATTAAAGCTTGAAGAAAGCACCGAACACACATCGGAGAAGTGCGGTGCAGCGATAGGCGCTTTATTGTGTGTTAAAGTGAAATGTAAACGATTGATTAGAGTGCGACTTTGCAGCGAATGTTGTATAGTGATAGGAAAATGAATATCTTTGGCTGACATACAACTCGTGTTTGTGTGATGCAGGTTTCTCGCTGACACCCCTAAGAACAGGAAGAAAGGGGGCGGAGCAATCTCTCCAGAGAGAACGTCTCCCACATGGTGAGTGTTCAGGGAAGGGTTCCCGAGATGTCTGGAAGTCAGAATTATAGGATTATATCTACTGAGCTCAATCTACATATAAACTGACCACATAATATCAGAGATCACCTCCGTCTGTGATAGAAAACCGTCATTAAGGCCGGGGTCACACCTATGTGGATGGATGAGGCTTTCCCCGCATATCAGGAGAATGTGACCGGCTCTCTATGGAGGTCTCTATGGAGCTCTCTATGGGGCTCTCTATGGAGCTCTCTATGGGGCTCTCTATGGAGCTCTCTATGGGGCTCTCTATGGAGGTCTCTATGGAGCTCTCTATGGAGGTCTCTATGGAGCTCTCTATGGGGCTCTCTATGGAGCTCTCTATGGGGCTCTCTATGGAGCTCTCTATGGGGCTCTCTATGGAGCTCTCTATGGGGCTCTCTATGGAGGTCTCTATGGGGCTCTCTATGGAGTTCTCTATGAAGCTCTCTATGGGGCTCTCTATGGAGTTCTCTATGGAGTTCTCTATGAAGCTCTCTATGGAGGTCTCTATGGAGCTCTCTATGGAGCTCTCTATGGATTTCTCTATGAAGCTCTCTATGGAGGTCTCTATGGAGGTCTCTATGGAGCTCTCTATGGAGTTCACTATGGATTTCTCTATGGAGCTCTCTATGTATTTCTCTATGGAGCTCTCTATGGATTTCTCTATGGAGTTCTCTATGGAGTTCTCTATGGAGGTCTCTATGGATTTCTCTATGGAGCTCTCTATGGAGCTCTCTATGGGGCTCTCTATGGAGGTCTCTATGGGGCTCTCTATGGAGTTCTCTATGAAGCTCTCTATGGAGGTCTCTATGGAGCTCTCTATGGAGCTCTCTATGGATTTCTCTATGAAGCTCTCTATGGAGGTCTCTATGGAGCTCTCTATGGGGCTCTCTATGGAGTTCTCTATGAAGCTCTCTATGGAGCTCTCTATGGGGCTCTCTATGGAGGTCTCTATGGGGCTCTCTATGGAGTTCTCTATGAAGCTCTCTATGGAGGTCTCTATGGAGGTCTCTATGGAGCTCTCTATGGAGTTCACTATGGATTTCTCTATGGAGCTCTCTATGGATTTCTCTATGGAGCTCTCTATGGATTTCTCTATGGATTTCTCTATGGAGTTCTCTATGGAGGTCTCTATGGATTTCTCTATGGAGCTCTCTATGGAGCTCTCTATGGGGCTCTCTATGGAGCTCTCTATGGATTTCTCTATGAAGCTCTCTATGGAGGTCTCTATGGAGTTCACTATGGAGTTCACTATGGATTTCTCTATGGAGCTCTCTATGGATTTCTCTATGGAGCTCTCTATGGATTTCTCTGTGGAGTTCTCTATGGAGCTCTCTATGGAGCTCTCTATGGAGGTCTCTATGGAGCTCTCTATGGAGTTCACTATGGATTTCTCTATGGAGCTCTCTATGGATTTCTCTGTGGAGTTCTCTATGGAGCGCTCTATGGAGGTCTCTATGGAGCTCTCTATGGAGTTCACTATGGAGTTCTCTATGGAGTTCACTATGGATTTCTCTATGGAGGTCTCTATGGAGCTCTCTATGGAGTTCTCTATGGATTTCTCTATGGAGGTCTCTATGGAGCTCTCTATGGATTTCTCTATGGAGCTCTCTATGGAGGTCTCTATGGATCTCTCTATGGAGGTCTCTATGGAGCTCCCTATGGAGTTCACTATGGATTTCTCTATGGAGGTCTCTATGGAGTTCACTATGGATTTCTCTATGGAGCTCTCTATGGATTTCTCTGTGGAGTTCTCTATGGAGCTCTCTATGGGGCTCTCTATGGAGCTCTCTATGGAGTTCACTATGGATTTCTCTATGGAGTTCACTATGGATTTCTCTATGGAGGTCTCTATGGAGCTCTCTATGGAGCTCTCTATGGATTTCTCTGTGGAGTTCTCTATGGAGCTCTCTATGGAGGTCTCTATGGAGCTCTCTATGGATTTCTCTATGGAGTTCACTATGGATTTCTCTATGTAGCTCTCTATGGAGTTCACTATGGATTTCTCTATGGATTTCTCTATGGAGCTCTCTATGGAGCTCTCTATGGATTTCTCTATGGAGTTCTCTATGGATTTCTCTATGGAGGTCTCTATGGAGCTCTCTATGGATTTCTCTATGGATCTCTCTATGGAGGTCTCTATGGAGCTCTCTATGGGTTTCTCTATGGAGCTCTCTATGGATCTCTCTATGGATCTCTCTATGGAGGTCTCTATGGAGCTCTCTATGGATTTCTCTATGGATCTCTCTATGGAGGTCTCTATGGAGCTCTCTATGGGTTTCTCTATGGAGCTCTCTATGGATCTCTCTATGGATCTCTCTATGGAGGTCTCTATGGAGCTCTCTATGGATTTTTCTATGGAGCTCTCTATGGATCTCTCTATGGATCTCTCTATGGATCTCTCTATGGAGCTCTCTATGGATTTCTCTATGGAGCTCTCTATGGATCTCTCTATGGATCTCTCTATGGAGGTCTCTATGGAGGTCTCTATGGAGCTCTCTATGGAGCTCTCTATGGATTTTTCTATGGAGCTCTCTATGGATTTCTCTATGAAGCTCTCTATGGATCTCTCTATGGAGCTCTCTATGGAACCGGTTCACACATCTCCGGGGACCGCGGAGCGCACTGCACAGAAACGCCGTGCGTCTACCTCCGTCTCAGGGCCGAATTCAGGAAAGATTCATCCCTGAAAAGGAGAACAGGGAGCACAGCGTTTCTGTGCGATCTGCGGCCATTTCCAGTGTGAACCGAGCCTGAGGGCAGGAAGAGATTGTACAATGCATCCGGAAAGTACTCACAGCGCTTCACTTTTTCCACATTTTGTTATGTTACAGCCTTATTTCAAAATTTAATAAATTCATTATTTTCCTCAAAATTCTACAAACAATCCCCCATAATGACATCGTGAGAGAAGTTTGTATGAAATCTTTGCAAATGTATAAAAATACAAAATGAACATCTGCTTGCTCATCGGGGATGGCTCCGTTGTGCTGGGACCGCCCTGTCAGATCTCCTCCCTCCCCTATGGGAGGGATCGGATGAACACGGATCGTTTGTCGAAGTTCATCCGATCCGCTCTGCAGACGGATAGAAAAATAGGATTTTCCTCCGTCTGCAGAATCGGACCATAGCGGGGCCGGATGTTCATCCGCTGACACCCGCTATCCCATAGGGATGCATGTATGTCCATATTTCATCCGAAAACTGTCCGCACCTGTGAAAGGGGCCTCAGGCCTTAGAAGTTTAACAAGATAAAACTGATTTCCATCTCCTGGAGTTGGACTTTAATATTTTACTATTATTGCTGATTGGACAAAAAAGTGGGAAAAGGAATGAATGTAAAAACACAAAATATTTCTTCTTTGGCTGAATGGAAAGTATTGAAAAGTAATGTGGAGGTTGGATGTGGATGTTGCAGGTATTCTGCTGAAACCAATAAGGAAGAGACTGGAGGAGGAGGAGCGAGATCCGAAGAAACTGGAGGAGGAGGAGCGAGATCCGAAGAGACTGGAGGAGGAGGAGCGAGATCCGAAGAGACTGGAGGAGGAGGAGCGAGATCCGAGGAGACTGGAGGAGGAGGAGCGAGATCCGAGGAGACTGGAGGAGGAGGAGCGAGATCCGAAGAGACTGGAGGAGGAGGAGCGAGATCCCGCCTATACAGAGCGCTTCCCAAAATGTTAGTATTCCACCAAAATGCCCGTTATTCTCTTATTATTATTACTACTACTTTAAAATCTGCATGCCTACATTCTACATTGCTGACAGTTTTGCCCCCCCCCCCCCCCCAATCACTTAGATAGGGGAAGGTAAACATAGGAGCCCAGAAGTAGGTTGTTGATCCGGATGGCACTAGAAGTAGAACTAGAAGAAGAGCTGGGCTGCTTTGTATACAAATGTGGACTTTACAGTCCAGAAGTCGGAGATGAAGACGTTGTCGGGGGAGATCTCTATCCATACATCATTCACTGACACGTGACGCGTCATGTACAGTCAGGTCCATAAATATTGGGACATCAACGCAATTCTAATCTTTTTGGCTCTATACACCACCACAATGGATTTGAAATGAACACAATGTGCTTTAACTGCAGACTTTCAGCTTTAATTTGAGGGTATTTACATCCAAATCAAGTGAACGGTGTAGGAATTACAACAGTTTCTATATGTGCCTCCCACTTTTTAAGGGACCAAAAGTAATGGGACAATTGGCTGCTCAGCTGTTCCATGGCCAGGTGTGTGTTATTCCCTCATTATCCCATTTACAAGGAGCAGATAAAAGGTCCAGAGTTCATTTCAAGTGTGCTATTTGCATTTGGAATCTGTTGCTGTCAACTCTCAATATGAGATCCAAAGAGCTGTCACTATCAGTGAAGCAAGCCATCATTAGGCTGAAAAAACAAAACACCCCAACAGAGAGATAGCAAAAACATTAGGTGTGGCCAAATCAACTGTTTGGAACATCCTTAAAAAGAAAGAACGCACCGGTGAGCTCAGCAACACCAAAAGACCCGGAAGACCACGGAAAACAACTGTGGTGGATGACCGAAGAATTCTTTCCCTGGTGAAGAAAACACCCTTCACAACAGTTGGCCAGATGAAGAACACTCTCCAGGAGGTCGGTGTATGTGTGTCAAAGTCAACAATCAAGAGAAGACTTCACCAGAGTGAATACAGAGGGTTCCCCACAAGATGTAAACCATTGGTGAGCCTCAAAAACAGGAAGGCCAGATTAGAGTTTGCCAAACAACATCTAAAAAAGCCTTCACAGTTCTGGAACAACATCCTATGGACAGATGAGACCAAGATCAACTTGTACCAGAGTGATGGGAAGAGAAGAGTATGGAGAAGGAAAGGAACTGCTCATCATCCAAAGCATACCACCTCATCTGTGAAGCATGGTGGTGGTAGTGTCATGGCGTGGGCATGTATGGCTGCCAATGGAACTGGTTCTCTTGTATTTATTGATGATGTGACTGCTGACAAAAGCAGCAGGATGAATTCTGAAGTGTTTCGGGAATATTATCTGCTCATATTCAGCAAAATTCTTCAGAACTCATTGGACGGCGCTTCACAGTGCAGATGGACAATGACCCGAAGCATACTGCGAAAGCAACCAAAGAGTTTTTTAAGGGAAAGAAGTGGAAAGTTATGCAATGGCCAAGTCAATCACCTGACCTGAATCCGATTGAGCATGCATTTCACTTGCTGAAGACAAAACTGAAGGGAAAATGCCCCAAGAACAAGCAGGAACTGAAGACAGTTGTAGTAAAGGCCTGGCAGAGCATCACCAGGGATGAAACCCAACGTCTGGTGATGTCTATGTGTTCCAGACTTCAGGCTGTAATTGCAAAGGATTTGCAACCAAGTATTAAAAAGTGAAAGTTTGATGGATGATTAATAATCTGTCCCATTACTTTTGGTCCCTTAAAAAGTGGGAGGCACATATACAAAGTGTTGTAATTCCTACACCGTTCACCTGATTTGGATGTAAATACCCTCAGATTAAAGCTGAAAATCTGCAGTTAAAGCAAATCTTGTTCATTTCATTTCAAATCCATTGTGGTGTATAGAGCCAAAAAGATTAGAATGTCCCAATATTTATGGACCTGACTGTATGTACCTAACATCACATATCTGATTCCAAATTCTCATTTGTGGAGCAACACATTGCAAAAAATGATTTAATGGTCCTACAAATCTGGAACTTCCTTCCCCCATCACTTCTCCTCCCTTCCCCCACCGGTGATAATCATAGAAGTTCCTTTCTCTAGATAAGAAATAATTGAACAGTTTTCTGTGAAGCTTCCAGGATTCCAATCGATAGTCACTGGATAGTAATAGGAAAGCTCTTCCATCGTATTAATGGGGATGTTTTTTTCAGTAAGAAAATCTGATTTAAACTTGGAGCATCGAAAAGGATCACCCGGAATTATCCAGGAAATGATCAATAATGAGATCGAGTCTACGAGAGATCAGGTAGAGAAATCCATTGATCTTCAATGTAGAAGTTTATTGATGTGGATTACAATAAGCGGGGCCATGGAGGTGTGGGGGGGTGTGGGGGGGGGGTATCCAGAAGTCCTCTGATGATGAAATCATCTCTTTGGGGTAGAAAGTTGTGGCTGCAGAATGTAATATTATACTTTAGATCCCCCCTCCCCCGCTATGGAGCTCATTCCTCATTACCTATTTCCTGCTACTTTCCATTGTCTGGGGTGAGAGAACTTCCTGCTGAACACATTGGATCTGAGGCAGGCCATACAGTGGGGGGAAAATAACGATCGTCTCCCCTGCAGATGGTGTAAGTTTTGCCCCCTTACATAGAAATGAAGGGTCTATAATTTTTATCATAGGTGTATTTTATATGATAGAGACAGAATATCAACCAAAAATCCAGAAATATCACACAATACAAATGTTATAAATGGAGTAAAATAAGTATTTGCTCCCCTTAGTAGTTGGTGGAGAAACCCTTGTTGGTGATCACAGAGGTCAGACGTTTCTTGTAGGTGGTGATCAGTTTCCACACATCTCAGGAGGGATTTTCTCTTCTTTACAGATCTTCTCTAAATCCTGAAGGTCTCTTGGCCACTCAAAGTTTCATCTCCTCCATACATTTTCTATAGGATTAAGGTCTGGAGACTGGATAGGCCACTCCATGACCATAATGTTCTTCTTGAGCCACTCCTTTGTTGCCTTGGTGATATGTTTTGGGTGATTGTCATGCTGGAAGACCCATCCATGACCCATCTTCATGTTCTGGGTGAGGGAAGAAGGTTCTCCTCCAAGATCTTACAATACATGGCCCCGCCCATTGGCCCCTCAATGCGGCAAAGTCGGCCTGAACCTTTATCAGAGAAACACCCCAAATCATCATGTTTCCCCCTCCCCCAACCTAAACCTGGCTACCTAATCTCTACATTATACTGGTGCTGTGTCTGCTCTTTGTAGAGAACTAAATGGTCAGTGGAATCATCCAAACCTGATTGTACCCGCCGGTCATACGGCAAACTCACATGCGCATGCAGAGAAATCCGATGGTCTTCATTTAAAGCTGAACTTGAATACTACAGGAAGGTATAAAATGAAATCCTGTCTTATAGTCCATCAGCCCCGATTCACATAGAAGGCGGGTCCTGCACAGAACTCTGTACAAATTCCCCCCAAAGTCACCAAACGTAGTACAGGAACTTTTTAGGAATGCCAGCAATAGCCACCGATTTGACGTGAGAAATTGCTCCAGTGTGAATCTAGGCTTATTCATGAGCCAATCAGCAGGCTGGGGAGGGCGGATTTTGCTGCAGCTGAGAACCATGTGCACAACGACCTGGCTAGTCTATTTGGCAGAGGTGCATGGCTCAAATTGTTTGGCAAGTTAAACAATCTATAGAAATGAATTGCAGCGCAGTATTTAATCGTGTATCAGAATTTCAACCCACCTCAGAAAGTGTGGAGAAATTTTTGGCAAAGTCCATCAGAGAATAAAATAATAAAAGATCCAATAATACAGGCGACGGTCTGCAGAACACGGGAGAGTGTGGTCACATGACTCACTGCAGCTCTGAGCGGGGGGAGGGGCACGTCTTTTAGGGATGTTTACATCTAATTTCACCTAAATATTAGTACATTGTGACAGCTCTATATACAGAATGTCAGATTGTAGATGCCATGGACCTCCACATTCCTCATACACTGGGTGTCCTCTCATTACCTACACGCAAATCAAAATTCAAAAACTAAGACCCCATGGACACCCCCCACCATCTTTGGACAGACCATCTCTCCGAGCACCAAAGCCAAGAGTCTCGGAGTCATTTTTGACTCAGAAATGTCAATGGATGCACAAATAGGATCAGTAGTCAGCGGGTCTCACCATCTCCTCCGCCTGCTACGTAGACTCTTCCCCTTCGTCCCAGAAGAGGACAAAGCAGCAGTAGGAACAATCATCAATTCCAGACTTGACTACGCAAACTCGCTCTACATAGGACTACCCCAATATCAGCTTGCGCGCTTACAACTCATCTAAAACACGGCGGCAAGACTGCTAACAGGAAAAAAACCCTGGGAATCCATCTCCCCTTCCCTGAGGAGCCAACATTGGCTAACCATAAAGAATCGGATCATTTTCAAGACCCTCTGCCTCGTCCACAAATGTATACAAGGAAATGCTCCCCAATACCTATGCGAGAAAATAAAGCACTATACACCCAATCGCAGTCTTCTAATTTCAAACCAAAACCTCCTCCTTATCCCGAAAACCCGCTACAAAACAAAAAGGAGAACGAAGATTCGCAGTCCAAGGACCACGGCTATGGAACGCTCTACCTACTCACATCCGCATGGAAGAAAACCATCAGGCCTTCAGGAAGAAACTCAAGACCTTCCTCTTCTAAGAAGCTGGACAACACAGGAAAGATCTAGTGCCTTGAGGCGATTCAGTTCGCATAAGCAGCGCTATACAAATCATTCATTCATTCATTCATTCATACCACCTTCTAGTATTTACTGTACCTGGTCCGTCTCCAACACCTCGTCCATCTCTGACACCTTGTCCATCACGACACCAACACCTCGTCCATCTCCGACACCACGACTGACACCTCGTCCATCACCGACACCAACATCTCGTCCATCTCCGACACTTTGTCCATCACCAACACCAACACCTCGTCCATCCCCAACACCTCGTCCATCTCCGACACCAACACCTCGTCCATCTCCGACACCAACACCTCGTCCGTCTCCAACACCTCGTCCATCTCCGACACCTTGTCCATCACCGACACCAACACCTCGTCCATCTCCGACACCTCGCCCATCTCCGACACCAACACCTCGTCCATCTACGACACCTTGTCCATCACCGACACCTCGTCCATCTCCGACACCTCATCCATCTCCGACACCTTGTCCATCACCGACACCAACACCTCGTCCATCTCCGACACCTCGCCCATCTCCGACACCAACACCTCGTCCATCTACGACACCTTGTCCATCACCGACACCTCGTCCATCTCCGACACCTCGCCCATCTCCGACACCAACACCTCGTCCATCTACGACACCTTGTCCATCACCGACACCTCGTCCATCTCCGACACCTCGTCCATCTCCGACACCTCGACCATCACGACACCTTGTCCATCTCCGACAACTCGTCCGTCTCCGACACTTCGACTGACACCTCGTCCATCACTGACACCTTGTCCGTCTCCGACACCTTGTCCGTCTCCGACACCTCGTCCATCTCTGACACCTCGTCCGTCTCCGACACCTCGACTGACACCTCGTCCGTCTCCGACACCTCGTCCGTCTCCGACACCTTGTCCATCTCCGACACCAACACCTCGTCCATCTCCGACACCTCGACTGACACCTCGTCCGTCTCTGACATCTCGTCCATCTCCGACACCAACACCTCGTCCATCTCTGACACCTCGTCCATCTCTGACATCTCGTCCATCTCCGACACCAACACCTCGTCCGTCTCTGACACCTCGTCCATCTCTGACATCTCGTCCATCTCCGACACCAACACCTCGTCCATCTCTGACACCTCGTCCATCTCTGACATCTCGTCCATCTCCGACACCAACACCTCGTCCATCTCTGACATCTCGTCCATCTCCGACACCAACACCTCGTCCATCTCCGACACCTCGACTGACACCTCGTCCGTCTCTGACACCTCGTCCATCTCTGACATCTCGTCCATCTCCGACACCAACACCTCGTCCATCTCCGACACCTCGCCCATCTCCGACACCAACACCTCGTCCATCTACGACACCTTGTCCATCACCGACACCTCGTCCATCTCTGACATCTCGTCCATCTCCGACACCAACACCTCGTCCATCTCTGACACCTCGTCCATCTCTGACATCTCGTCCATCTCCGACACCAACACCTCGTCCATCTCTGACACCTCGCCCATCTCTGACATCTCGTGCATCTCCGACACCTCGTCCGTCTCCGACACCTCGTCCGTCTCCGACACCTCGTCCATCTCCGACACCTCGTCCATCTCCGACACCAACACCTCGTCCATCTCTGACACCTCGCCCATCTCTGACATCTCGTGCATCTCCGACACCAACACCTCGTCCATCTCTGACATCTCGTGCATCTCCGACACCTTGTTCGTCACTGAGAGCGGCACATGTATGAGGAGCAAATCTCCATAGGCTCCTGTAATGTCAGGATGGCTTCTCTCCCTTTGTAAGTCAATGAGGACGCAGCTTAGCTGGAGATCAGACGCTGGTTACAAGAAGATCTACAATTGTCAATAAACTCTAAATAATGGCAGAATTGTCTCATAGTGATCTCAGGTCCGGTCCGAATACACCAACACAGGCCCAGCGCTGTCCCCCAGATGTGCCCTCCACTGTGTACAGAGGGAAGCCCTATTCTGTGAAGGAGGAGGAGGGCGAGGAGGAGGGCGAGGAGGAGGAGATCCCGGCTCCATGACTGCGCTCTCCTCCGGTCACAAAATATCCAAACTTTGTGTGAAATTGCGCTCTTGTTGTTTTTTGTGGTTCACATTTCTCTGACAATTCTAAGATCCAGAAACTTTATTGTTGTCAAGTCCAAATCACTGAGAAATATATGGAAGCTGCATCCCTAGAGGATGGGTTGTGCGTCTCTTGTTCGGTCACTAGATGGCGCAGTTGTATGATCAGCAGCACCAATAACAGAATACATTGTGATAGAGACTCTGGGGATGCTGAAGGTTAAAGAGGAACTGCAGTCATTAATTTGTAATAAAAAACGCTTTGCCATTCTGAAGCTTCCCTCCAACCACTTTGCATATTATTTTATATATACTGGGATTCTGTACTTGCCAAATATGCTGCACAAATCTCCCTCCACTGAGTCTGGCTGCAGCCATTTTAACTGTGGGCAGCTGAAGCTGCTGCCTGTTCACTTCCTGGATTTACACAGACACACACCTCCAGTTCTGCAGCTCTCATTGGCCCTCTTATGACTCATCCCCCCCTCCCTTCCTTGCAAACTCTCACGAGTGTGAGAGAGAGAGCTGTGTATGATGTCATAAGCCTCGGCCAATGACCAGACAGTGGAAGTGGGCTGTGAAAGGGATTTACTGGCAGAAAAAAAAAAAAATTAAAAAAAAGTTTTACTATCCAAAGATAAAACAACAACAACAATAAATGCAGAAGATTTAATAGATGAAAAAATGACTGAAGATTCGCTTTAAAGCTTCTCTGTGAACAAACAGAACATCATATAGTCATCTCTACATTGTATTCGATCATTTCCAGTCTCCTCCTATTATTCTCAATGATTTTGAAGATTATCAAATAATTTCTATAAGAGATAACGCCGATCTTGTCTATTGTAGGGAGAGAGTCTCAGGAACTCTGATCTGACCAATCCCAGAAGAGCGATTCGTAAAGACTTCACTGGGAAGGAGATCGCAGACCTGCTGGACGGGGTGAGGAAGTTCGGACATCACTGGAATGCGATTTTGTGGTCGTATCCCTTCCAGAGAGGAAGAAGGAATGTCGATCTCGCCAAAAAGTACAAACAGCTCCAAGTGCTGCAGACATGTGACAATACCGAGCAATGAGGACATCGAACGTACAGCTTCGATCGTCCGCCATGCTGGGATCTCACACCACCGTACTGTCCTCAGAGAAAAACATTCACCAATGGAGGGAGCGCCGCACCGAATGAAAAGAGTCGATGAATGTATCCGTTTACACTAAAAAAACACAACGCATTTCAGGAGCCAGAGAACTCCGCCCCCTTCACCAGGACTTCCTGATAAATAAGAGATGGGGGTCTAGGGAAGGGCATTGCTGGAATTAGAGAGTGAGCGATCGATGTGTCCTTTATCTGGTGCCGCTTCCATTGGTGCATTCTCTTTTTCTGGGTACTTACCGGGGGAGGGGGAGGGGGGGATCTCTGTCCATTGTGAGCGCCCTGACCCGAGCCAGAGATCTCCATGTTTAGTATGAACTCACATCGAACGTCCAGCACCTCCGGAATGTCTTCTTCCTCATCGGAACTGACAATCGAGCCAAATGCCGGACTTTGTCTCTTTAGTGTCCGAAATATTGAGTTTTGGGATTTGTTTTTTTTTTGTTTCATTTTATATAAACCGTATTATATTTGTTATATGACTGAGATTGTCCCTCTGGGATCGCCATGTAAAGTCCACCAATGGCTGAGAACATGGAAATTCATCATCTGCCCTCTAGTGTTACATAGTGCTACTTCAACAATAAAACATCAACAGGAATTGATTGATATTGGAAAGAATTATAAATCGTAGCATCCGGTCATATGTCAGCAGAACTTTCCCCCAGTCAGTTTTCACCCCCAAAGATCACCTACAGATCACCCCCCCCCCCACGGCTACAGATCAACCCCCCCAAAGATCACCCCCCAAAGATCACCTCCCACAGCCTACAGATCAACCCCCCCCAACCTACAGATCACCCATCCCACAGATCAACCCCCAAAGATCGCCTCCCACAGCCTACAGATCACCCCCCCCACCCACCCACAGATCACCCCCCACAGATCACCCCCCCACGGCCTACAGATTACCCCCCCCCCACACACAGATCACCCCCCACAGCCTACAGATCAACCCCCCCAAAGATAACCCCCCACAGATCACCTTCCACAGATCAACCCCCCCAAAGATCACCCCCCAAAGATCACCTCCCACAGCCTACAGATCAACCCCCCCAAAGATCACCCCCCAAAGATCAACCCCCCCCAACCTACAGATCACCCATCCCACAGATCAACCCCCCCCACCCACCCACAGATCACCCCCCCCCACGGCCTACAGATTACCCCCCCCACACAGATCACCCCCCACAGCCTACAGATCAACCCCCCCAAAGATAACCCCCCACAGATCACCTCCCACAGCCTACAGATCACCCCCCCACAGATCAACCCCCAAAGATCGCCTCCCACAGCCTACAGATCACCCCCCCCCCACAGATCACCCCCCACGGCCTACAGATCATCCCCCCCCCCACACAGATCACCCCCCCACGGCCTACAGATCATCCCCCCCCCCACACAGATCACCCCCCCACGGCCTACAGATTACCCCCCCCCCCACACACAGATCACCCCCCACAGCCTACAGATCAACCCCCCCAAAGATAACCCCTCACAGATCACCTCCCACAGCCTACAGATCACCCCCCCACAGATCAACCCCCAAAGATCGCCTCCCACAGCCTACAGATCACCCCCCCCCCACACAGATCACCCCCCACGGCCTACAGATCATCCCCCCCCCACACAGATCACCCCCCCACGGCCTACAGATCAACCCCCACAGATCAACCCCCAAAGATCGCCTCCCACAGCCTACAGATCACCCCCCCCCACACAGACACACAGATCACACCCCCACGGCCTACAGATCATCCCCCCCCCCCCACACAGATCACCCCCCCACGGCCTACAGATTACCCCCCCCCCCACACACAGATCACCCCCCACAGCCTACAGATCAACCCCCCCAAAGATAACCCCCCACAGATCACCTCCCACAGCCTACAGATCACCCCCCCACAGATCAACCCCCAAAGATCGCCTCCCACAGCCTACAGATCACCCCCCCCCACACAGATCACCCCCCACGGCCTACAGATCATCCCCCCCCCCACACAGATCACCCCCCCACGGCCTACAGATCAACCCCCACAGATCAACCCCCAAAGATCGCCTCCCACAGCCTACAGATCACCCCCCCCCCCACACAGACACACAGATCACCCCCCCACGGCCTACAGATCATCCCCCCCCCCCCCACAGATCACCCCCCACACACACACAGATCACCCCCCCACGGCCTACAGATCACCCCCCCCACACACACACACAGATCACCCCCCCACACACACACACAGATCACCCCCCCACACACACACACAGATCACCCCCCCACAGCCTCCAGATCACCTACCAGATGTAGAGGGGGCCTCTGAGGATTCCGATGTAAAGGGGGAACTCTTGTGAATAACTTCATACGATTAGAAATGTTATTTAATCGCAGAATATATGTATAGTTTATACTATAAAAAATTGCTGTGCGCCACTAAAGTGTTGGGGTTCAAGGTGGGGACCCTATTCCCATCACCTAGACCTACCTGAGGATTGAACCCTTGCAGTGCGGAGGGATTCCTACTGAACGGGGGTCTTCTCATCTTCCCTGGAGTTGGGCTTTAATAAAAAGGCTGCTGACTGCTTATTGGAAGTGAGAGATAAACCCCGCCCCCACATGACCTCAGGGTCAGAATTCAGCAAAGTGCTCAAAGCTTAGAGAAAGTTTTCTGTTCTCATACAAGGTGAGGAAAAGAGACCAATCAAAACCCAGCACATCCCATCCCCCTTCCTCTGCGGGTGACGAACGATCCCCGCGACCAGTCACCGCCATTCAATACAGCGCCCAGGACCAGTCACCACCATTCCATCCGACGCCCGGGACCAGTCACCGCCATTCCATACAGCGCCCGGGACCAGTCACCACCATTCCATCCGGCGCCCGGGACCAGTCACCACCATTCCATCCGACGCCCGGGACCAGTCACCGCCATTCCATACAGCGCCCAGGACCAGTCACCACCATTCCATCCGACGCCCGGGACCAGTCACCGCCATTCCATACAGCGCCCGGGACCAGTCACCACCATTCCATCCGGCGCCCGGGACCAGTCACCACCATTCCATCCGACGCCCGGGACCAGTCACCGCCATTCCATACAGCGCCCAGGACCAGTCACCGCTATTCCATACAGCGCCAGGGACCAGTCACCGCCATTCCATGCAGCGCCCAGGACCAGTCACCGCTATTCCATACAGCGCCAGGGACCAGTCACCGCCATTCCATACAGCGCCCAGGACCAGTCACCGCTATTCCATACAGCGCCCGGGACCAGTCACCACCATTCCATACAGCGCCCAGGACCAGTCACCGCTATTCCATACAGCGCCCGGGACCAGTCACCGCCATTCCATACAGCGCCCAGGACCAGTCACCGCCATTCCATACAGCGCCCAGGACCAGTCACCGCCATTCCATACAGCGCCAGGGACCAGTCACCGCCATTCCATACAGCGCCCAGGACCAGTCACCGCTATTCCATACAGCGCCCGGGACCAGTCACCACCATTCCATACAGCGCCCAGGACCAGTCACCGCTATTCCATACAGCGCCCGGGACCAGTCACCGCCATTCCATACAGCGCCCAGGACCAGTCACCGCTATTCCATACAGCGCCCGGGACCAGTCACCACCATTCCATACAGCACCCAGGACCAGTCACCACCATTCCATACAGCACCCAGGACCAGTCACCGCCATTCCATACAGCGCCCAGGACCAGTCACCGCCATTCCATACAGCGCCCAGGACCAGTCACCGCCATTCCATACAGCGCCCAGGACCAGTCACCGCCATTCCATACAGCGCCCAGGACCAGTCACCACCATTCCATACAGCGCCCGGGACCAGTCACCGCCATTCCATACAGCGCCCAGGACCAGTCACCACCATTCCATACAGCGCCCGGGACCAGTCACCGCCATTCCATACAGCGCCCAGGACCAGTCACCGCCATTCCATACAGCGCCCAGGACCAGTCACCACCATTCCATACAGCACCCAGGACCAGTCACCACCATTCCATACAGCACCCAGGACCAGTCACCGCCATTCCATACAGCGCCCAGGACCAGTCACCGCCATTCCATACAGCACCCAGGACCAGTCACCGCCATTCCATACAGCGCCCAGGACCAGTCACCGCCATTCCATACAGCACCCAGGACCAGTCACCGCCATTCCATACAGCGCCCAGGACCAGTCACCGCCATTCCATACAGCGCCCAGGACCAGTCACCGCCATTCCATACAGCGCCCAGGACCAGTCACCGCCATTCCATACAGCGCCCAGGACCAGTCACCACCATTCCATACAGCGCCCGGGACCAGTCACCGCCATTCCATACAGCGCCCAGGACCAGTCACCACCATTCCATACAGCGCCCGGGACCAGTCACCGCCATTCCATACAGCGCCCAGGACCAGTCACCGCCATTCCATACAGCGCCCAGGACCAGTCACCACCATTCCATACAGCGCCCAGGACCAGTCACCACCATTCCATACAGCGCCCGGGACCAGTCACCACCATTCCATACAGCGCCAGGGACCAGTCACCACCATTCCATACAGCACCCAGGACCAGTCACCACCATTCCATACAGCGCCAGGGACCAGTCACCACCATTCCATACAGCGCCCAGGACCAGTCACAGTCCTTCAAATTTCACAAAATTCAAGAATCCACAAACCAAGGACCTGGACCAATGGCAGGAGCAAGGAGGCTCATACACTTCCAAAAAGGTTTTCAACTCATTTACTGAAGGAAGTGGCTATGTGAACGATTATCAGTAAACATAGAATGTTACTTCACAAACATCAAAGGACTATCAATGTTCAGGTCATGAGAAATCTTAGTCTCTCGGAGTCGGTAGTCAAGCTGGTCCTTCAACTTCCATAATTCTAAGTAACCGACTCAAGAATAATCTACAAACCTTCCTAAGCAATATGGGTCCTGCGTTCTGAAAATACAAATGAACTGTTAGTACTGAAAGCTGTTGGGTCAGCCAGTTCTGGAGTGTAGATAGGAGTTTGCATATAAAGAAAGGGACAGCCCGGCAACTAGCATTTTCAGAAAAGGTCAGCAGTGTTGGCCCTCATGGCAGCCTGAAGGATAGGTGCGCTTTAGCATAATTTTTTTTTTTTTTTTTTTTAGCGCCTCGATTCGGTGCTTTGTCAAAAACCTGTGGGGGGGGGGGGGGGGGAAGAAAAGCATACAAAATAAAGTGTACAGAATGGCCAATCCTTCGAAGAGACAGGGCCTCTAACCCTGAACCTCCTGGGGCACAAGGCTCCTGCTAGACATGGTACGCCATGGTCTACCTAGGCTGAAGCCAGGTGAACCCCATTTCTTGGGGGGACCAACCAAAGCCGGTCCACCGCTCCTTGGGGGGACCAACCAAAGCCGGTCCACCGCTCCTTGGGGGGACCAACCAAAGCCGGTCCACCGCTCCTTGGGGGGACCAAACAAATCCGGTCCACCAAGTACTTAGAAAGGGTTCTCCCAATGGACCCCCTCCAGCTGAGGCAAAAGGCCTGAAGGCCACAGAGCAGTCTTGCGCAGAGGCGAAGAGCAGGTTTTATGTCGACTTACTAAACAGATCTGGAAGAAACATACAAAAAAAAAAAAAAAAAGGGATTAGAATTAAAAAAAGATAAAATTAAGAATTTTCCTGCTGGACTGCATGAGAGGAATCTAAAGATTAGATGAAAATTTCCTGCTGCCGGCTGTATTATGACAGCCAGGACTTTTTTTTTTCCAGGGGGAATGCAGTTCCAGCACTGAATGTAATAAATAGCAAGGGGTGTGCTGGAGGGTCTATTGATGCTGGGGGATTTATTGTGGGGATCTATTTCTGCAGGGGGGGGGGGGGGGGCTTTATTTTGCTGGTAGGGATCTACTGTTGAGGGATAGGTCCATTGTTGCTGGCTGCTGGGCAGGATCTAATGTTGCTGGGTGGATCTTTGTTGTGGGTGGTTAATTGTTGATGTGTGGGGTCTATTGTTGCTGGGGGGGGGGCTGATCTATTTTACTGCATTTCTTGTTTATAAATTCCATACAATACATTATTTAGCACCACAAAATGATACTTGGTTCTGTATGCTCTAAAAGGGGTGGTACCAAGGGACGGTGCATAGGAGGTGGGTAGGGGGCGGAGACAAGAGGGGAGTTTCTGCACCTATTCTGAGAAGAAAACCCCGATGACAGCCGACACCCAGAGCTGTCAGAAGACCAGCGACTACAGCCAAAGCATGTAGAGTCAAGTGATGTCGCCAGCCCCTCCCCCACCCAAATTTCAGTTGATCACAAGAATTGGGACAAAAGCTGCTTGACTTAAAGTATGATTAAAGGTAAAACTTTTTTTTTTTTTTTTTAGTTTTGGATAGAGTGGAGGGATTAGACCCCCTGTCAGTTTTTATTGCTGTCTGTGCCCTGTTAGGGAGATTCACCCGCTCCATTTGTCCTGTTTACCATCATCGAAGGCAAAAAGAAATCCACACATTTTGGGTTGTCCCCAGAAAAGTAATAGATGGGAAACCTTCCGATGGGGACACTAGTTCTGTGAGCCTGGGGGGTGGGGGGGGGGGGGGATGGTGTCCCCAAAAATCTCAAATTTTCAGAGATATCCTCTCACTTCCTGTTTGACTTTAGGACAGGAAGTGAAGGGATATCTCTGCACTGGGAATAAATAAATCTGAGAGGGGTTATATTACCACCCCCCCTACTCTATCCAAAATGAAAAAAAGTTTTGCCCATAGTTACTTTAAATCTGGAACTTTGCCAACCGGACCGTTTTTTAAATTTTTTCATCTGTAGTTTTTTGTTTTTTTTAAACTCTGCAGACCCGGAAAAGAAATCTAATCGGCCACAAAACTCATTTACAATTCATTGCCGTATCGAATGAAATGTTTGACTTCAAGGATCATTGTGACGGCGTGTCTGCTTGTCACATGATGTGCCCAGATTGGATGGAGATCACCGACCAATGAATGTGGAGTAAATGTGTGATAATTGAGGATTTCCTCCAGGTACAACCTGCGGCCAGCTTGGAGCGGGGACTTTGTACAGGAGAAGGACTGAGCAAGGTGCCGGACATTCCTGGTCCAGAATTCAGACATTTCTACAAATGTAAACATCAATAAACTCAACACTTCTGGTTTTATGGAGTCCCCTCTTTAAAAAGCTTTACTAACTTTTGATCCTGCCAGTAGAGCGGTGAATTGTTCCATTGCTTTCATGTTTTGGTGAAATCCTAGAGATTTTAGGGGTACAATGTGGGGCCCTGTCATCCTTGATGGAAAATCCCAACTCCAGGTTTGAATGAACTTTAAATAAATAGTTTGGACCAAGCTGAACCATTTCCTTCACCAATGGGGGGGGTGCCTCATATACAGCGCTGTGGACCAGCAGTAGGACTTCCCATAAAAAAATTAATATGGAGTTGTCCCGAGTGCTGGTCATTCCTTCAGAGGAAGCTTTGTATTTTCTGAATGAATTGTATTCCACAAGAATTATTTAAAAGCGGATCTTCACCCTAGGGCAGCGGTTCTCAACCTGGGGGGGGGGGGGGGGGGGGGCGATTGCCGATTTGCCAGGGGGTCACAAATGCTGGCCGAGACGGACCCGAAGTTACTATGTTACACCGGAGTCTGTCCGTCTCGGCCAGCGAGATGTCACTTCCGGGAGAGGAGAGACCGCACGGAAGTGACGTTCCATCAGCGCCATCTTGGTACTCTCGTCCGCAGTGAGGTTACACTTAGAAGTCGGCAAGCGGACATCTTTTTACACCCACCGAAGTCCGCTTGCTGAGGACGAGTCTACCAAGATGGCGGTGCCGAAACGTCTTTTCCGGTTAACACAGACGGCTTGCCGATTCTGACGGAACACCAGTGATTTGGTAAGTCAGAGATAGCATTTTTTGTACATCAAACGCCGCCACTGTGCCCATCAAATGCTGCGCCCGTCGTCTGCCCGGCCCTCACCCCGTCTCTCGGTGGGGCATTTTATTCATTTGTAACTTATATGTTAAATAAATATTTTGCGCTGTATATTACAGATTGTTTTTGTGATTAATCACTACGCTTTAAGATGTTAAATTTGTAGGAATGAAAATACATCCTGCATATCAGATATTTATATTTCGATTCATAACAGTTGCAAAATTACAGCAATGAAATGACCAACGAAAATTATTTACTGTTGGGGTCCCCACAACTTGGGAAATTTTATCCAGGGGTCACAGCACTAGAAAGGTTGAAAACCACTAATCTAGGGGGAAAAAAAAAAAAAAAATACAAATCCTGTAACTTTTAAGACACACTTCTCTGTCCGGGGATTCAGCGCCCGTCCGTTGTGGGTTCCCTTCAATGACATACCAACTTGGAGGTGACTCCTTGCGGTGTCTCACTGCGCATGCACTGTGTGAATTGGGGGGGGGTGAACTTCTGCTTGCATCGCCCATTTTGAGCAGGAGAAGTGAGAACGGGTACCCATCAAAATTTAGTACCGTTCCCAAAAACCAATATGCCAAATCTTGGGGGGGGGGAGTAGAATATCGCTCTCTCTCATATAGTAGGTGTGCTAGAACCCGAGAGCTTTTTATTGGTTCAGATTGCGCGTTGCAGATTTTTCCTGTCTGAAGTTTTGTCTCGTTATCTCAGTTCGGGGGTCACTCTTGTGAATTGGATGAGGGTTTCCCCGCATGTCAGGAGATTGTGCCCGGCTCTCACACGTCTCCGGGGCGGATCACACACAAGAGACATTTTGTGTCCTCGGCTCTGTTTCAGGTCAGAATTCAGGCAAAAATGTGGGTCTGAAACTGAGAACCTGGACCCAGACCCGGACCCCCCGCTGTGAGGCACATCAATATAAGATACGAATTAAAGGCCAACTTCAGCCGACACCTGGAAGCGCCTCCATGTAATGAGAGTCTCGAATTCTGTAACTGACCCCTTTGGCTGGACAGTTTGACCTGTTAAAAGGAAGTGTAAAGGATCAACGAGTAATAAAACCAAAGAATACGGCTGTCAGTCCTAGAGAGACTGCATCAAATAATATGTCACTTCACTCACTAATTCCACTTCAAGTAGAACAAGAGGCAAAACTTTGAATTTCGGATGGAGTAAGGATAGAGTTATAAACCTGTCAGATTCTCCCCCCCCCCCCCCCCCCCCTCTCTCTTGGGACCTCCAGGTCATCATTACTTTTCTGGGGACAACCCAAATTTGGAATTTTTTTACTTTCAGTGATAAATGATAAACAGGACAAATCGAGAGGAAGAATCTCCCTAATGGGGGCACAGACAGCAATAAAAACCTGACAGAGGGTCTAATCCCTCTCCACTCCATCCAACACTAAGAGTTTTGGCTTTAGATATATTTTTAAAGCTACTGAGATTGTGATCACTATTGTAGCACAAGGTCACTTCAGACGCCTTCCTACACAACCCTCCCCTCCCCCCTCCCAGTTCAGAGAATGGAAAACGGCTTCATCTCCTCATTACTTACCACTGAAAGCCGCACTTTTCATGCGTCAGCCTTAAAACAATTCATGACGCAACATAAACTTAAATATGATATTTTATTCGTGGAAAACATCGTGGTTCATGCATTTAAGACAAATTGAACATCGGGTCAAGCTCACAACAATTTGTTTCGTAGGCGTTGGTCACTTTTCTCACATTTGGCGTTTTGGAACATTAAGATGTCCAATGAAAAGATAGAAAACATGGATATCTATAAATAACTTCTTGGGACCTTGCATAAGTTAAATATTAAATTTGGCAGATTCCGATCAGGTCAGTCAATAAAAGATTTGGTCGGGGGTGAGAGTTTTTTTGAATTTTACTTCCAAACTTTTTAAAACGTTCATGATGAATTTGGTCACAGGCAATGTAGACAGTTCAGATTGCGGACGTTTTGAATTATTTCTCCATTGGAACCAGGAAAAGTTTCCATGCGTTTATTCGTTGCATACTTGAATTTCATGACTTTCGCTCTGCCCATTAATGTCATGAAGATCGTTGTCACATTTGTCCTCTAGATGAACCTTGATTTCTTCTTTGATGGGTAAACCATTTCCGACGCCATATTTCTCCAGGATCTCTGGGGCAGGAGGCTCCTTGTCATTCTTCGTTTCTTCAGCAGAGATGTCGCGGTTTTCAGCTTTGTCTTCAGAATTGCAGTGCGGAGATGCATCGTGCGTTTCTTTAGTATCTGGTGGAGCGGTAGAATCATTTTCATCCTTTAAGGTCACCAAACCATCTATTGGAGCTTTGCAATCTTCATTCACCAGCTGACTTTCCTGCGGTGTGGCCGGCTTATCCAAGCCAACTTCCTCCTCCACCACCTCTTTTTGTTCTTCATTATCTTCTACCTTCAGCTCTGTGGAGATAGGAGGCACCTCGATGTGGTCATCTTCTGCCAAGTTCTCTGAAGGTCCATTTTGAAGAAGTACAGGAGCCTCAGAAGCAGCAGGTTTCTCAGAGTTGTCAGGTGGCTGATTTATAGAAGAAGCTTCAGTAGTAAGTGGAATTGTGGCTGCCTCTGCACTCTGATCACTGCACCCCAAAGATTCCTGGTTCTCCGTAGGTTCTGAAGCATTAGCAGTTTTATCAGGCACTTCAGTTGATTTTGGTGGCAATGGTTCAGAAGTCAATTCTTGTTCTTGCTTAGTTTCACTTATTTTTTCAGATGCAGGACAAGGCACCGGTTCTGGTTCATCATTCTGCTCAGAAACAGCCATCTCAATCAATATTTCCGGCACTGATGCTGGTAATGCAACTGGTTCTGGGGCTGCTGAAGGTTCTGGTTCCGGGGCTAGTTCAGGCTCTTTTGTTGCAGGCTCCACTGGTTCAGGTAATGCGGAATGCGTTGGCTCTGTAGTGGGATCAGAGTTGGGTAACGCAGAATCGACCTTTTCTGGTACAGCAGTTTCCTGGGGTTTTACTACTTCTGATACCTGGATGGGTTCGACTACCTCTGGCTCTACTACCTCTGTCTTAGAGACCGGTTCTGATACTACAGTTTCGGAAACTGGTTCTGCAACAGGCTCTATGGACACACTTTTGGGGGTTGATGGTTCCACTTTCTCAGGCACTTTTTCCAGTTTTTTCTGGCTCTACAACAGGCTCGTTAGCCTGTGCAGGCACTTTTTCGGAGACTTGGTCTTCTGACCCCACAGGTGCAGGTGGGTTCTCAGTCTGTTCTGCCTCCACCTTTGTCACTGGTTCCGATACCTGCTTGACCCAGACTTCATCTGGTACTGGAGCCAACTGCTTGGTCTCTGAAGGTTTGCAGTCTGAACCTTTCTTTTCTTTCAGGGGTTTGGATTCCTGAGTTGGTTTATCTGCAGCAGATGACGGCGTTTCCTTCACGTCACATTCGGTTTTAGTTTTGTCCTCAGATGCTCTTTTTAGTTCCTTTTCACATGCTTGTTCTGGGGCAGCTGATTTAACCTCATCCTGTTCTTTTGTTCCTTGTGGTTGGTCCTTTTCTTCTCCCTTCTCTTGTTCTGTACTAGGTTTGATCTCTGGATTTTGGTCTTGGTTGGATTGGTCTTTGGTTGTCTCACCTGTTGTAACCTCTGCCTCCTTATCCTTGGATTCCTCGCTGATACCGTTGTTCTGAGATTGGTCGGTGGGAGATTTTTCTCCATTTGGTTCTGCTGCATCTTTTTGTCCGTCTTGATTCTCCGTTTCTTTTTGTTCTACTTCAGTCGTCTCCGTCGACTCTCCATCTTTACCGGCACCAAGGCAGTATCCCTTCTTCTTCTTACTTAGCTTTGCTCCCATTGTGATTTACTGCAGGAAAGAGAGAGAAGGGAATGTAAGGACGGTATTTTTAACCTCACATAAAATTAACCTTTTCTTATACAAGGTACAAAATATATATAAAAAAAAAAAATCCCATTACTGTAGATGGCTGCCACTAAGAGCCGTCTTGGCATATGCTTGCCGACGGGTCAGTGTGTGCCAAATGCAACTCTCAAGGTAACGTAGAGGACGAGGCCGCCAGTCCCATAACTGGAAACCTGAGACCCGCCCCCCTCGTTCAGCGTTACTTTCTTTAATGAGCTATAAATTTTGACAGATGGCCAGCTTTCCTCTTCCTGCAAGACAAGAAGCTGTTGCATTGGGACTTCTTGGCTTCAAAGAGGCAGCATTTGGCACACACCCAATCAAACCTTTCCCGATATTCATCAAGCTCCTTTTACTTGACACATGCCAGAGAATACAAAAAATAAAATAAAGAGACTTCTGCATCTACTCAAGCCTTGCTGTGTCATCCATCAACCTACCAGTACAACACCCATGCATGCGCAGGCAGGTGCAGGAATACAGGAGGCCTGCCGCAATCAGAGAACATCGAGAGCTGCAAGCTTCATAATTGAACATTCACTGGCCCAGAAAACCGTAATTATGACAAATCGCCCATTACGCTTAAATGGCAATTTAAAAGAAAAAAAATAAAACCACAAATGCCAGAAATAGATGTTCATCAAGAAGCAATTATCTCAGTAGGGAGCCTCCGCATACAGTCCGCATACAATGTTATGTAAGGAAGGCCGCGCTGCTCTTTCAGCTCGAGCGATTTTCCCGGTAGACATTGAACATGAATTTTGGTTGATTGACCACAGAGAGACCTGAGCTTTCAGTGGCCTCTTCCCAACAAACCAGGCCGTGCCGCTGACCATCAATGGTCTGCCTACAATACGGATCCTATTCATATATGATCTCTATGGGCTGCACCACTTTACAGAACACATTGCCATCATTTCCAGACATGAATTGTTCTACAAAGTACCTGAATGGGATTGGCCTCAACCTCTTGCAGTTTATGTGCAGCGGAGCTCAGACTGGGGGGGCGAGAAGCAGCACAGAGAAAATCAGTTGTGCTGCAGAGCAAGGAACATTCTGATAGGAGTGAGAAGAACTCACCTGTCTAACTGTCCAATCACAGGCTGGTGGAGGGACAAGACCTGGAAGTGTTAACTGCAGCAGAGCAAAATCAGGTTTTCTGATTGGCCAGACAGGGCTGTGCTGTGTGGCAGAGCTGTACAAATCTCAGCTGTGAATGAACAGAAATACAAATCTTTGGCAGGTAAACAGCCCCCTTATACAATTTTGTGCGTTTTGCCTGGAGTTCAGCGTTAAAACCTGCGTCATCGCAGAGAAAGCAACAGATTTGCTTTATATTGCCCCTCCCCCCACCTAGGCTCTCCTTTCCTCCTCTTCCACTACCCGGTACTTCAGAAAATTGGGGCTCCTGTGACTCTTATATGACAGTACTGGTGCCTGGCCCAGCACAGTCACATGGGTACGGGTCCACTGCCCATTTAGAGCTTGGGGGGGGGGGGGGGGGGCAGCTCTGGTGTTCTTTAAAGGAAATCCGTACTGAGAAGTAATGAGAAGTATGGAGGTCGGCATTCCTGACGTCACCTTTTATCATGCGGATCCTGCAGCTTCAATACAAAGTCCCTGGCCTGGGACAAGGATGCAGATCAGGAGCTCCGGCAGATCTCAGGTTATTGCCTTCAATACTGAACCAGAGGCAACTTCTGAATTCTATCTCTGCAAAGACATCATAAAAGAAATGACACCCCAATACCAGAAACTTCCCCTATACTGGTGAACAGTGCTGGGCATTAAAGTGAACCCGTTTCTCCGCCCGGGTCACCCTCAGTAGGGAAGCAACGCAAGGATGGAAGTCTCAGATCTTTAGACACATAAGGAATGTCAGCCCTCATTTCTAATCAGATTTCCCTAAAGCAACCGTGTCATTATACAAAGGTTTCCAAAAAAAGAAGTCTAGCTGTATGGAGAGGGAACTTGTCCTTCCTGGTGCCCCACTCCATGGTGGTCCCCTGAGGCTCCCCTGCAGCTGTCATCGGTTCCTCCTGCTCTTCTCCACATTAATGGACCAGGTTATGGTGTGGAGGTCAGCAGGAGAGACCAGTGAGAGATGCCGGGGGACCCAGGAGATCAAACACTCCTGGAGGTGACAGTTGACTTCTCAGGACAATTTCTCAGCCATTGAACAGCAGGCAAGGGTGTCCATGAGGGAAGTTCTACATCTTCATATACATCAATCTAAGGCAAGAGGTAACGCCATTAACCGATCCTTCAGAATCCTGGTTACTGTCACTTGGGTGCAACCCAACACACATTTACATTGCGCTCCTCACTGTAGTGTACAGAAGGAAACGATCTGCATGCTGCATCTTGAGAATCCCCCAGGACCCATTTTTCACGTGTGAACAACCCATTCAATGTTGCCAAACAACGTTACTCAACATATGAAAAACGTCAGCTCATTGCATTGCGGTGTGAATGGCCCGTTACTGCAGATGGACCAAGAAAAGTGCAAATTCCGAGAGGATTATAGGCTTCTAATGGGGCGTTCTTTGTGAATGCGGCAACAGGATCTGCATGGAGATCACAAACCATTATTTTGCGTGCCTCTCGGAGTAGAAGAAGATCTCTCACCCACCTGTGCCAAGACTATGGAAGTCTTTACTATTCTTAACAAGCAGTGAAGGAGCGTTACACAAGTCACTCTTCAGAGCCGCATGTACTGTGAAGAAATTCATTCTCAAAGCTCAGAGACCCCAAGGCCCCGTTCACACCCAAACAATTTCCTGCTTGTAGCTCTAATATGTTCAAACAAAAACCGCATTCATTTCAATAGCCATCTACTCAAAGTACACGAGCCTCTTATAGACAGATTAGTCTCAGACTTTAATGGGAACACTAGAAAAATGCACAACATGATTGCTTTAGAAGCATTTTGTCGCTTGTGTTCTGACCAAACAGCAATTCTCCACCCTGAAGCTCCTCCCCATAGTGCTTTCTATTGGCTAAAAGCTAGGGGTTGCACCGATACCAGAGTTCTGTATACAGAGCGCCACTAGGTGGCCATATTGTATTTTACTACAAAATTACAACGGCTGCAGATTGAAAAGGAATTTAATATTTAATATTAATATTTAATATTAATTTTTAATTACAATCTGTCACACATTATATATATATATATATATATATATATATATATATATATATATATATATATATATATATATATATACACATATACATATACACACACACATACATATACACACACTTTTATTTGCCATTTTTTTCCCCCATGAAAGTGGAGTTACCCTTTAAAGTTGTCTAATGTGTGCTTATTATTAGAAGACAAGAGTTATCTATAATAGAACGGAATTGGAAAAGATCCAAGATTTTAGCATCTGTTGTGAACTTTGGAAATGAATTCATGCACAATGCCTATAGCTACATGAGGTGAATGAGAACTTGTACAGATCATGTAAATGCCTTTACCCCTTAAAGTGAACCTGTGCACAGACTATGCATGCCAAATTAGACCATCAATAGTTGTGACGTAGTGCACTAGGACCTCATCTTCTACCTACGCCACCAACTACCCATCCCAGATTCATCGAAGGCAGCCAGGACTGAATGGCATTACCAAGGAAACCCGGCCTAACAGAATAAATGACTACCCCCACTCTTCTGCATCAGTGACCTTTAGGAATACGAAACAATCAATGTAATTAAAGACCCTGAAGTGTTTAATCCATAAAGCTTATTGGTCAATTAAAAAGGCTTTAAGTTGCTTCCAATTAGTTTTTCCCTTTCACTTCCAGCTCCTCTCCTGACCAGAGATCACTGCCGGGTGTTTCCATTTCCCCACCATGTGGATCATCCGTCCGCTTCCAGTGGTTTCCGGGAAGGACGGCCACTGACCACACAAAGGCACAGCTGTCCATGGAAGGATGACTCCATCGATGAATGGCATCTAAAGGACGAAAACACCCAAAAAATGTGGATGATTTCCAGCTGCTAAATATCAACTAAACTGACATTTGTGTAGAGGTCTTCCAATATGGTTGCCAGCCGAGATCTCTATTCAGTCCGTGCTGAACAGTCTTACTTTATCTGTAACAGTGACGTAATCATGAGATCTCACCAGGAAAAGTCCACAACCAATTGGAGCCAGGTAAGGAAAATAGCCAATCCATTCTTCTACACTTTGATAACAGAAGCTTCTATAGATAAGCCCCAGATATTATCAGCAGTGACATCCTACCTCCTACCTCTTCATTCCCCCTCTCAATGTTCTACCATAAAGGCCAACCGCAAGTGTTCCTCCTACAAAAGCTTGACCCAGCAAATTACCACCATGCTTCCTGCTCCACACCAATTAAATCGGAATGGGGGTCAAACACTAAAGTCAAGACTTCTGAATGTCACACGGATTGCATGTGATCCCACCAACCCTGACCTTAAAGAAAGAAGTCCACTCATGACCTTGTGCTCATCAACAACCCTTCTAAAAAGTGTGAACTCTTCGAAGTACAACTAATGAACACGTCACTTCTCAGCCACATTATCACAGCTTACTTTTCAAGCAAATATTTGGCAAGAACCCCCCCCATGTAAGGGGCATTCTCCCCACTAACCATCACTAATGTACAGTGAGCTGAAGATCCGGTATTAGTCGGGGGTTTCCTGAGCCTGGAAAGTTATGTCAAGGGTTCCTCCAAGTTTAAAAAAAAAAAAAAAGTTGAGAAAGCTTGGTCTCGGTTCTCTGTATTCCGACCCCACACTGCTGGTACTTATCCTGCCTCTACTGGCTCTAGTATGTACAGTATGTGGGCACACCAGATAGGGTCCTTAAATTGTAAGCTCCTCGAGGGACTGATGTGAGCGACGTAAACTGACAGCACGTGAGCCCACATCTCCCTCTCAAGTCCTGGATGTGCTGCATGTAGCTTACATGTGAAATCACGGAATGGTTTCATGGAGCAATTGGAGGTCCCATTACCAACAAATACCCACCAGAATGTGTGCCGCCATTGATGAACCAGAATGTGTGCCGCCATTGATGAACCAGAATGGGTGCCGCCATTGATGAACCAGAATGTGTGCCGCCATTGATGAACCAGAATGTGTGCCGCCATTGATGAAACGTCTTCTAGAGGGATCCGCACCCTACCCAAATCTTAGAGAGCCACCGACTCTGAAGAAATCCATTAGAAGCCAAATATTGGATATACATGTTCTTGCTCCAAGTCAGATACTTAACAAGTATTAAAAGTCCAGATCAGGACAGCCCCCCAAAGAGTAGGGACCAGCCCGGGAGCAGCCCCCCAAAGAGTAGGGACCAGCCCCCCCCCCCCTCCCCAGAGAGTAGGGACCAGCCCCCCCCCCCTCCCCAGAGAGTAGGGACCAGCCCCCCCCCCCTCCCCAGAGAGTAGGGACCAGCCCCCCCCCCTCCCCAGAGAGTAGGGACCAGCCCCCCCCCCCCCCCTCCCCAGAGAGTAGGGACCAGCCCCCCCCCCTCTCCCCAGAGAGTAGGGACCAGCCCCCCCCCCCTCCCCAGAGAGTAGGGACCAGCCCCCCCCTCCCCCAGAGAGTAGGGACCAGCCCCCCCCCCCTCCCCAGAGAGTAGGGACCAGCCCCCCCCCCCTCCCCAGAGAGTAGGGACCAGCCCCCCCCCCTCCCCAGAGAGTAGGGACCAGCCCCCCCCCCTCCCCAGAGAGTAGGGACCAGCCCCCCCCCCCTCCCCAGAGAGTAGGGACCAGCCCCCCCCCCTCCCCAGAGAGTAGGGACCAGCCCCCCCCCCTCCCCAGAGAGTAGGGACCAGCCCCCCCCCCCTCCCCAGAGAGTAGGGACCAGCCCCCCCCCTCCCAGAGAGTAGGGACCAGCCCCCCCCCTCCCCAGAGAGTAGGGACCAGCCCACCCCTCCCCAGAGAGTAGGGACCAGCCCCCCCCTCCCCAGAGAGTAGGGACCAGCCCCCCCTCCCCAGAGAGTAGGGACCAGCCCCCCCTCCCCAGAGAGTAGGGACCAGCCCCCCCTCCCAGAGAGTAGGGACCAGCCCCTCAGATTATGGAGCTTCTATATCACCATCCTGCCAGGACCTAGAGAGGTGGGCAGTCTAAGCTACAAGCCCCAACCTTCCTATAACCCCGCTGCCCCCTTATCAGTGATGACCTCATCTACATAGAAGAGTCAGCTGGTCTCAGGAGGTAGGGATCATTCTGACCTGGAGATGCCGGGGTGGGGGGGGGGGGGGGGGGGGGTCACATCTCTTATACAATTCCCAGGTATGTGATAAACCAGCAGACCAACCAACCCCATTACAGCCCTTCCAAATAATGGACAGGTTTTCAGGTTTTGGGTAGTCGGTCGCAAACAAACCAGAACAGAGAAAGCCGTTGTCCATAGCAACCACATTTGAGGTAATCTGCACCAATATATGAAGGGATTTAGATTAGGGGAAAAAAAAAAAAAATCATAGCAGATGACCCAAAACTAAACCCACCAATTCCACAACGGCTCCATTGACGGCACGCCTCTGGTGACAATTTCCAGCATGCTGGTGTCAGCTTTCCACCAGAACCCTCAAATCCTCAATGGTTGGGGCCAAAGCTGGTCACATGATGTGCATCACCATGGCAACTGCAGAACCAAAGGCCAACATGACTCCGCCCCCACAATGTTCTCTTCACACCAGGAACCCAACAAGAAGATTTCCGGCTCATTCTATTGGTCGGCACAGATCTGCTGCTTGTGAAGATGAAGTTCAGGAGCTTCTTTGGGGCGGGTGACACTTTTTTTTGGCCCCATAAACTTCAATGGGAACCCCGAGAAGTTCATAACTCGCCTTTCCGGGTCCAACAACTGGCTCCTCCTCCGGCTCCTCCTCATTGCTGGATTTCTATTGGAAGAACCCATAGAGGGAGATTTACTAAAACAAGAGCGCAGAATCTCCGCAGAGGAACCAATCAGATTCCATTGTGAAAGCTGAAGATTGAAGCCGATTGGCTCCCATGCAGAGCTGCACCAGATTCTATACGCTCCAGTTTCAGTAAATCTCCCCCATAATGTCTGAAATGGAGTGAAAAGAAACAAACTGCACCAAAACGACCGACGATCGACACCCAGAGAGAGCTCAGCCTTTGTAAACCTCAGACATGAAATCAGAACAAAGCACATCCCTCTATAGTGTATACTTGTCTCAGTCCAGAGCACCAAGTGTCATTTCTGTCTGCTGCTCCTTCCTCTGATATCAGCATTGAGTCACTTCTGACACCAAGAGATAAAAAGGTGACAGGGGAGGGAGCTCCAACACACAGCCTGTGATTGACAGCCTCAGCTCTGTTCATGTGTGGAGGGGCGTGTCCTCCAATCAGCTCCGCAGAGTAACTTCAGCTCACAACCCCCTTTCTGACAGCTCAGACAAGCTTTATAAATTCAGTACTTTGAATGGATGTAGGGGAGAGAGGGCTGCAGATAAAAAAGGTACAACTTATTTAGGAGGATTTGTCTCATCCCTGTGCATCACCTGAGGCCAGTCACTTCACTGGGGATATTGGGGGGGGGGGGGGGGGATTCGGTTGCTATGGGTGACAACATTGCAGTTCTCTCACACAGAAGAGTCGGGACGTCACCCAGCGAGACGATCCGATCCTCACCCAGCGATCCTCAGCGAGACGATCGGACCGGCACAGGCCATTGTCTGTTTGTTGGATTTTCTTTGTTATATGAAAGTCTGGCCCGTCAGTCGCCCGTCACACCCGATGAGGATCCTTCAATACGGGGCCACATCATAAAAACACCTGAAATCACCCCCCCCCCCCTCCCCCCTCTTGGCTCTCATTGTCGGCGTTCTCGTGGCCGGAGCTTTATATTAACCCCTCGTGTGCCCCAATCCTCGGGGGTCCGCCGCCCTCCATCTAGAACAATGGACACCCGGCGACACGTGTGCTGGAGGCAGCCATTGTTAACCCTTCCTCTGCCACCCGGGGAGGGGGGGGTTACGCTCCATTATGTACCGGCAGATGGGGAGATCGAATGTACCAGATGCGATCTGATTTAATTACAATTATTGTTATGTGGGCGAGTTAATAGCGAGATTGGTCGCGTTTCTCACGCAAGACTCACATCTGCTTCCCGACTTCCAATAGAAACAAAAATATCTTCATATAAATAACCGTTCATCAAATCCGATCACCTGACAGATCGAACGACAGAACAATCTCATCTCCAGCCCTCGGGAAACCCTTCCGTTCCCACCAACCACAACGTGCCAAAGAGCTAACACTCTAATATCTGGAATCTGATTCCGTGCCGATCGATAATATTTGATATACTTCCGTCTGAATAAAGATCGATCTGCACTCAGCAGGTTTGTGGGATCAGAAATCTTCTATGTGATCGTTTTATCGTCTTTTTAGATATAAATCTTCTAAAAACAGCAAACCAGAAAAATGCCGCATTTCTAATCTGGAATTCTGGTGCATCCAACAGATCTCATCACCAGTCCCGTGTATGGGGGGGGGAGGGGCAGCTCACCAGTCCCGTGTATGGGGGGGAGGGGCAGCTCACCAGTCCCGTGTATGGGGGGGGAGGGGCAGCTCACCAGTCCCGTGTATGGGGGGGGAGGGGCAGCTCACCAGTCCCGTGTATGGGGGGGGAGGGGCAGCTCACCAGTCCCGTGTATGGGGGGGGAGGGGCAGCTCACCAGTCCCGTGTATTGGGGGGGGAGCTCACCAGTCCCGTGTATTGGGGGGGGGGGGGGGAGAGCTCACCAGTCCCGTGTATTGGGGGGGGGAAGCTCACCAGTCCCATGTATTGGGGGGGGGGGAAGCTCACCAGTCCCATGTATTGGGGGGGGGGAGCTCACCAGTCCCATGTATTGGGGGGGGGGAGCTCACCAGTCCCATGTATTGGGGGGGGGGGAAGCTCACCAGTCCCATGTATTGGGGGGGGGAGCTCACCAGTCCCATGTATTGGGGGGGGAAGCTCACCAGTCCCATGTATTGGGGGGGGGGGAAGCTCACCAGTCCCATGTATTGGGGGGGGGAGCTCACCAGTCCCATGTATTGGGGGGGGGAGCTCACCAGTCCCATGTATTGGGGGGGGGGAGCTCACCAGTCCCATGTATTGGGGGGGGGGGGAGCTCACCAGTCCCATGTATTGGGGGGGGGAAGCTCACCAGTCCCATGTATTGGGGGGGGGGGGGGAGCTCACCAGTCCCATGTATTGGGGGGGGGGGGGGGAGCTCACCAGTCCCATGTATTGGGGGGGGGGGGGAGCTCACCAGTCCCATGTATTGGGGGGGGGGGCAGCTCACCAGTCCCGTGTATGGGGGGGGAGGGGCAGCTCACAGTCCCGTGTATGGGGGGGGAGGGGCAGCTCACCAGTCCCGTGTATGGGGGGGGAGGGGCAGCTCACCAGTCCCGTGTATTGGGGGGGAGCTCACCAGTCCCGTGTATTGGGGGGGGAGCTCACCAGTCCCGTGTATTGGGGGGGGGGGGGAAGCTCACCAGTCCCATGTATTGGGGGGGGGGGGAGAGCTCACCAGTCCCATGTATTGGGGGGGGGGGGAGAGCTCACCAGTCCCGTGTATTGGGGGGGGGAAGCTCACCAGTCCCATGTATTGGGGGGGGGGGAAGCTCACCAGTCCCATGTATTGGGGGGGGGAAGCTCACCAGTCCCATGTATTGGGGGGGGAGAGCTCACCAGTCCCATGTATTGGGGGGGGGGAAGCTCACCAGTCCCATGTATTGGGGGGGGGAAGCTCACCAGTCCCATGTATTGGGGGGGGGGAGCTCACCAGTCCCATGTATTGGGGGGGGGGGAGCTCACCAGTCCCATGTATTGGGGGGGGGGAGCTCACCAGTCCCATGTATTGGGGGGGGGAAGCTCACCAGTCCCATGTATTGGGGGGGGGGGGGAGCTCACCAGTCCCATGTATTGGGGGGGGGGGGAGCTCACCAGTCCCATGTATTGGGGGGGGGGGGGAGCTCACCAGTCCCATGTATTGGGGGGGGGGGGGGAGCTCACCAGTCCCATGTATTGGGGGGGGGGGGGGAGCTCACCAGTCCCATGTATTGGGGGGGGGGGGGAGCTCACCAGTCCCATGTATTGGGGGGGGGGGAGCTCACCAGTCCCATGTATTGGGGGGGGGGGAGCTCACCAGTCCCATGTATTGGGGGGGGGGGGGAAGCTCACCAGTCCCATGTATTGGGGGGGGGGGAAGCTCACCAGTCCCATGTATTGGGGGGGGGGGAAGCTCACCAGTCCCATGTATTGGGGGGGGGGGAAGCTCACCAGTCCCATGTATTGGGGGGGGGGAAAGCTCACCAGTCCCATGTATTGGGGGGGGGGGGAAGCTCACCAGTCCCATGTATTGGGGGGGGGGGGAAGCTCACCAGTCCCATGTATTGGGGGGGGGGGGGAAGCTCACCAGTCCCATGTATTGGGGGGGGGGGGGGAAGCTCACCAGTCCCATGTATTGGGGGGGGGGGGAAGCTCACCAGTCCCATGTATTGGGGGGGGGGGGAAAGCTCACCAGTCCCATGTATTGGGGGGGGGGGAAGCTCACCAGTCCCATGTATTGGGGGGGGGGGGAAGCTCACCAGTCCCATGTATTGGGGGGGGGGGAAGCTCACCAGTCCCATGTATTGGGGGGGGGGGAAGCTCACCAGTCCCATGTATTGGGGGGGGGGGAAGCTCACCAGTCCCATGTATTGGGGGGGGGAGCTCACCAGTCTCATGTATTGGGGGGGGGGAGCTCACCAGTCCCATGTATTGGGGGGGGGGAGCTCACCAGTCCCATGTATTGGGGGGGGGAGCTCACCAGTCTCATGTATTGGGGGGGGGAGCTCACCAGTCCCATGTATTGGGGGGGGGGGAGCTCACCAGTCCCATGTATTGGGGGGGGGGAGCTCACCAGTCCCATGTATTGGGGGGGGGGGGGGGGAGCTCACCAGTCCCATGTATTGGGGGGGGGGGAGCTCACCAGTCCCATGTATTGGGGGGGGGGGGGAGCTCACCAGTCCCATGTATTGGGGGGGGGGGGGAGCTCACCAGTCCCATGTATTGGGGGGGGGAGCTCACCAGTCCCATGTATTGGGGGGGGGAGCTCACCAGTCCCATGTATTGGGGGGGGGGAGCTCACCAGTCCCATGTATTGGGGGGGAAGCTCACCAGTCCCATGTATTGGGGGGGAAGCTCACCAGTCCCAGTATTGGGGGGGGGGAAGCTCACCAGTCCCATGTATTGGGGGGGGGGGGAGCTCACCAGTCCCATGTATTGGGGGGGGGGGGAGCTCACCAGTCCCATGTATTGGGGGGGGGGGAAGCTCACCAGTCCCATGTATTGGGGGGGGGGGAAGCTCACCAGTCCCATGTATTGGGGGGGGGAAGCTCACCAGTCCCATGTATTGGGGGGGGGAAGCTCACCAGTCCCATGTATTGGGGGGGGGGGGGGGAGCTCACCAGTCCCATGTATTGGGGGGGGGAGCTCACCAGTCCCATGTATTGGGGGGGGGGGAGCTCACCAGTCCCATGTATGGGGGGGGGGGAGCTCACCAGTCCCATGTATGGGGGGGGGGGGAGCTCACCAGTCTCATGTATTGGGGGGGGGGGAGCTCACCAGTCCCATGTATTGGGGGGGGGGGAGCTCACCAGTCCCATGTATTGGGGGGGGGGAGCTCACCAGTCCCATGTATTGGGGGGGGGGGGAGCTCACCAGTCCCATGTATTGGGGGGGGGGGGAGCTCACCAGTCCCATGTATTGGGGGGGGGGGGGAGCTCACCAGTCCCATGTATTGGGGGGGGGAGCTCACCAGTCCCATGTATTGGGGGGGGAGCTCACCAGTCCCATGTATTGGGGGGGGGAGCTCACCAGTCCCATGTATTGGGGGGGAAGCTCACCAGTCCCATGTATTGGGGGGGGGGAAGCTCACCAGTCCCATGTATTGGGGGGGGGGGGGGAGCTCACCAGTCCCATGTATTGGGGGGGGGGGGGGAGCTCACCAGTCCCATGTATTGGGGGGGGGGGGAAGCTCACCAGTCCCATGTATTGGGGGGGGGGGAAGCTCACCAGTCCCATGTATTGGGGGGGGAAGCTCACCAGTCCCATGTATTGGGGTATTGGGGGGGGGGGGGGGAAGCTCACCAGTCCCATGTATTGGGGGGGGGGGGAGCTCACCAGTCCCATGTATGGGGGGGGGGAGCTCACCAGTCCCATGTATTGGGGGGGGGGGGAGCTCACCAGTCTCATGTATTGGGGGGGGGGGGAGCCGTCTGATACAATTCTTCAAACCGTTACATAGTCTTGTTTTAAAAAAAAAAAAAAAAAAAAAGTCATTCAACCAATGATTTGTCTGATGGATTGTAGGATTGCGGTCGGGATTCGATTGGACAATCGGGGACGCGGTGTATGGGGTTCTCTCATAAAATCCTTCAAACATATTGGAAGAAACGTTCGCCTGAATCGGGATGATAGAAGAAGATTTATACGGCGCTCAGAATTCCAAATAATAATCTCGGATACAATGAATTGGTACAATCAGAAATCTGGTGTATGAGGGGGGCTGACGATCGGCTCCATACAATCCTCACATGTGGACATCACTGAACATCGATCGAACATCGATCGATGGATCTGTACAATCTAATCTATTGTCTATGTACCAATCTTACATTCTTTTGAAAACAATGCTTTAAATAATTGCAAAAAAAAAAAATATTAATAAAAAATAATAAATACACAATTATTAAACACAAAATGTATACATCATGAGACCCCAGCAGAGCGTACCCCGAAATAAAACGATTACCAGTCCATCGGCGTTCCCAACCTGCTGCGGTGGATTCGGGAATAGGTAGAGCCGGGGGAGGGGTGTTGGCTTTTATGGCTCCTCTACAGCTGATCCCAATTAGACAATAGAATGAGAATGAATGATGGGAATCAGCTGATTGCAGCTCAGAGGAGCCGAAGGAATACAATGTAACAACACAGAATATAGATAGAGATAGAAATATACAGACAATGGAGGGCGGCGCTCATCCTTCACACACACACACATTACCTGAACCGAGGATTTCCACCTTTACAACTTCCCTATACTTGTCACAGATCAGTGCAATCAGAGCGATCGGAGGGATTGTCAGGGATCGGAGGGATTGTCAGGGATCGGAGGGATTGTCAGGGATCGGAGGGATTGTCAGGATCGGAGGGATTGTCAGGGATCGGAGAGATTGTCAGGGATCGGAGGGATTGTCAGGGATCGGAGGGATTGTCAGGGATCGGAGCGATTGTCAGGGATCGAGGGATTGTCAGGGATCGGAGCGATTGTCAGGGATCGGAGCGATTGTCAGGGATCGGAGGGATTGTCAGGGATCGGAGCGATTGTCAGGGATCGGAGGGGATTGTCAGGGATCGGAGCGATTGTCAGGGATCGGAGGGATTGTCAGGGATCGGAGGGATTGTCAGGGATCGGAGGATTGTCAGGGATCGGAGCGATTGTCAGGGATCGGAGCGATTGTCAGGGATCGGAGGGATTGTCAGGGATCGGAGGGATTGTCAGGGATCGGAGGGATTGTCAGGGATCGGAGCGATTGTCAGGGATCGGAGGGATTGTCAGGGATCGGAGGGATTGTCAGGGATCGGAGGGATTGTCAGGGATCGGAGCGATTGTCAGGGATCGGAGGATTGTCAGGGATCGGAGGGATTGTCAGGGATCGGAGCGATTGTCAGGGATCGGAGGGATTGTCAGGGATCAGAGCGATTGTCAGGGATCGGAGCGATTGTGAGGGATCAGAGCGATTGTGAGGGATCAGAGCGATTGTCAGGGATCGGAGGGATTGTCAGGGATCGTAGCGATTGTCAGGGATTGTCATCGATTGTCAGGGATCAGAGCGATTGTCAGGGATCAGAGCGATTGTCAGGGATCGTAGCGATTGTCAGGGATCGAAGCGATTGTCATCGATCGTGCTGTTGGTGGATTTGGCGCAGTGAGGTCCCCAGAACAAAGGAGCCCCTCCGCAGCGCCTGCACTGGGCTCTCCCCCCCCCCCCCCCCCCCCGGGCACACTGATGCTGCAAGGGGCAGCCCAGGCACACACAGCAGACAATGCCAGGCGGGGTGGCATCCGTACCTTGTAGTCACAGCCAAGCTGGAGTCGGAGATGCAGCAGAACCAGCCGAGGAGGTCGGAGTGAGATGGAGAGTGACAGATGCTTCCCTCTCAGAGGTACAATCTGGTGCTCCCATCCCCCTCCTCCTCCCCCTCCCCCCCCTACATCTGCTGTATAGAAGACCTCAAATCATGACTCTTCCTTCCTCTGTCTGCTCCATTTAAAGAGCCCGCATCTTCCCGGGGGGCTTCGCCCATCTCACCCCCTTTATTCCACCACTTCACTTATTAAAGACGCCACTTTCCCAACGCTTTGCTGTAATTGGTGATTTCCTTCACATCACCCTCCCCATTACTGTGACTTGGGGGGTGATGGGGGGCCGGCAGTCAGAGGGTTAACGTGACACAGCAAAACCTTAACCCCTCCGTGACCGATCCCTGTGATGTCATCACCAGAAAACCGATCCCTGTGATGTCATCACCAAAAACCGATCCCTGTGATGTCATCACCAGAAAACCGATCCCTGTGATGTCATCACCAAAAACCGATCCCTGTGATGTCATCACCAGAAAACCGATCCCTGTGATGTCATCACCAGAAAACCGATCCCTGTGATGTCATCACCAGAATACCGATCCCTGTGATGTCATCACCAGAATACCGATCCTGTGATGTCATCACCAGAATACCGATCCCTGTGATGTCATCACCAGAAAACCGATCCCAGTGATGTCATCACCAGAAAACCGATCCCTGTGATGTCATCACCAGAAAACCGATCCCTGTGATGTCATCACCAGAATACCGATCCCTGTGATGTCAAACTGTTACTGTAACTGATTATAAAGTGTGAGTTGGAGTTTGGCTTCAATGTGTTAGTGTATCTAAATCTGCTAGTACCTCTAACACTCCCCTCCCCCAGACTGACAATGCAGAGGTGCCCCCTGTGCTCCTTCCTCCAGAGTGGGGGTGCTCTAAGTTGTGTTACTGGACAGATCTCCAGGTGAAAACAGAGGGGAAAAAGAAAACTAGAGCAGCCGCCACATCTAATGATCGTCACTGCAGACAGAAATGATCACCAATTTGACCACACTAACCATAAAAATAGAACGAACGTATGATAAGGACTGTTTCTGAGCGAAGTTCTAGCAGTGTACGGTCTGAGATATTGTGATGAACCAATAAGGACGGCCGAGTGGAGGAAGAACCAATCAGAGTGCCACTTTCTGTAGCAGAGCGGAGGAGGGGAAGGAATTAGGATTTTCGGGGTAAAATGTTTGTTTTTTCATTTTCTTCTCATCCTTCGCCCTGCAGATACTTCCACCTACAAGATAATGGACCCTACAGATGAAATATAAGGACTATAACCAAACACAACCTTTATAAAAAGTATCAAAAAATATTTATTGTATGATAAAAATTGCACAAATATACAAATCAAAAAACATACAAAACACCCAAAAACTGCACATAAAACATCCAAAACCATCCGGAACTCCTTGAATCCAGGTTCTTGGTGGCTCCTCTATGGTGGAGCACGGCGAGTTTCTGTTGTTTTGACACAGTACGCGTTTCGCAGGAGATAACTCGCTTCTTCAGGAAAAGTTTCAGCAAGAACACTGACGAGAAATAGTCTAAAACCTCAAAATAGAAACACGTTGAATGTTCCTCCTACACGTGGTCATTGTCACCCATGTAATGCCAGAGGATGGTCCTCCTCGTTTTCCATGATAGTCGTTGTTCCATTGTATCCACACCTAGAGATATATACAAGGTGTTATATCAGGAAGGTAAAGAGGTTTCCATCATATCGTTCCTCAGATCAGCGTGAAGTGAGATAGATCGATTGATCTGCGGAACGATATGATGGGAACCTCTTTACTCCTAATATAACACCTTGTATATATCTCTAGGTGTGGATACAATGGACCGAACGACTATCATGGAAAACGAGGAGGACCGTTCTCTGGCATTATATGGGTGACAATGACCACGTGTAGGAGGAACATTCAACGTGTTTCTATTTTGAGGTTTTTGACTATTTCTCATCAGAGTTTTTGCTGAAACTTTTCCTGAAGAAGCGAGTTATCTCCTGCGAAACGCGTACTGCGTCAAAACGACAGAAACTCGCCGTGCTCCACCATAGAGGAGCCACCAAGAACCTGGATTCAAGGAGTTCCGGATGGTTTTGTTTGTTTTATGTGCAGTTTTTAGGTGTTTTGTAAGTTTTTTGATTTGTATATTTGTGCAATTTTTATCATACAATAAATATTTTTAGATACTTTTTATAAAAATTGGGTTTGGTTATAGTCCTTATATTTCGTTTGTTAGGGTCCATTATTTTGTACCATATTTTTTGCTCCATAAGACGCACCTGACCATAAGACAGGAAAACAAGAAAAAAATATTCTGACCCAAATGGTACTAAAATATTTTCCAGTGCCAATAAAATGCAGCCCGACCATTACCATCGTCTTGTGTCTCAGCAAGTGTCAGGCCAGCCGGGAGATCGGCCGGCGCTCGCGGGGGCTTGGGATGTCCATCCTCCGCTCTCCTGTCTCTCTTCCCGTACTAACATGGTGGCGGGGGGGCGGTGTCACGGCGACGGGGGGCGGTGCCTGGTGTATATTCGCTCCATAAGACGCAGAGACATTTTCCCCCATATTTTTGGGTAGAAAAGAGTGCATCCTTTGGTCCAAAAAATACGGTATATCATTGATTAGGATGAGGTACCAGACATACACGGTCTACCTAATGAGGGTCTCTCATTGAGGCCTTCCTCCCAATTTTCTATGTTTCCTACATGACTATTCTCCTCTTCCTCCTCACTGAAAGCCTGTGTGACACGGTGACAACACAGGGGACAGGGACAGAGCGTTGTCACCCTAGAACAGGAAGTACCTGAACAAGGACCTCCATGGCGGGATCACCGGGGGAATATGTTGATGGAACTGCAGATTCCAAAAGATTGAACTTCACTTTTGAAATGACGACCTGTAAAGTTTGTATGAGATTTAAAGTGGAAATAAAGTGTAAAAAGAATATATATGAGCAGGCGGGATTTATATTGCAGAAGAGACATCGAATGTACCGTACTATAAAAAACAAACAAAAATTCCCGGCTCACTTACCAGCCGACAACAAACCGAATGGACCGTCTAACAGTTCACATTAAAAACAGGGTAGGTTTAGTTTGCACCCATATGAACATACATGTGTAAGCTGCAGAGACCGAGTCACGGCACCAAAATATTATCTGCAGTCCGAACTCTACATTCTGAGAGCCTCCAAAGATGGAGCACATATATAATAATGGACAGATGAAGGGCAGGTTTGCTCCTCTAGTGACACACATTATACTATGGAAGCCCTCTGCTGCCTCAGTGGGACTGGTAAGAACTTTCCCCTGAGCATGCTGGTCCTGGGAGTGTCCGGCAGGGTTGTGGAGAGACCTCACAACATACGAAGCAATCTGATCAGAGAAACGTTTTCTAATGCCAATGCTGAGACAGGCAAAGCAACGGGATCACTATACTGCCAGCCCTTGCAGCAGCTAATCCCTTCCTTTGCCCCTCAGATGCTCCATCTCTCCACCAGGAGAGAAGAACATAGTACTTCCAGGTACATTGATCAAGTGACTCTCCGCCCCTCGTCTCATGTGACTCTCCGCCCCTCCTCTCATATGACTCTGTGCCCCTCCTCTCATGTGACTCTCCATCCCTCCTCTCATGTGACTCACCACCCCTCCTCTCATGTGACTCTCCATCCCTCCTCTCATGTGACTCTCCGCCCCTCCTCTCATGTGACTCACCACCCCTCCTCTCATGTGACTCTCCATCCCTCCTCTCATTTGACTTTCCACCCCTCCTGTCATGTGACTCTCCACCCCTCCTCTCATGTGACTCTCCGCCCCTCCTGTCATGTGACTCTCCTCCCCTCTTGTCATGTGACTCTCCACCCTCCTCTCATGTGATTCTCCGCCCCTCCTCTCATGTGACTCTCCACCCCTCCTCTCATGTGACTCTCCGCCCCACCTCTCATGTGACTCTCCACCCTCCTCTCATGTGTCTCTCCGCCCCACCTCTCATGTGACTCTCCCCCTCCTCTCATGTGACTCTCCACCCCTCCTCTCATGTGACTCTCCACCCCTCCTCTCATGTGACTCTCCACCCCTCCTCTCATGTGACTCTCCAACCCTCCTCTCATGTGACTCTCCACCCCTCCTCTCATGTGACTCTCCAACCCTCCTCTCATGTGACTCTCCAACCCTCCTCTCATGTGACTCTCCACCCCTCCTGTGACTCTCCACCCCCTGTGACTCTCCACCCCTCCTCTCATGTGACTCTCTACCCCTCCTCTCATGTGACTCTCCGCCCCTCCTCTCATGTGACTCTCCGCTCCTTCTCCACCCCTCCTCTCATGTGACTCTCCATCGCTCCTCTCATGTGACTCTCCGCCCCTCCTCCATCCCTCCTCTCATGTGACTCTCCACCCCCTCCTGTCATGTGACTCTCCATCCCTCCTCCCACGTGACTCTCCGCCCCCTCCTCTCATGTGACTCTCCACCCCTCCTCTCACGTGACTCTCCACCCTCTCCTCTCATGTGACTCTTCACTCCTCCTCTCATGTGACTCTCCGCCCCTCCTCTCATGTGACTCTCCACCCCTCTCATGTGACTCTCCACCCCTCCTCTCATGTGACTCTCCACCCCTTCTCTCATGTGACTCTCCGCCCCTCCTCTCATGTGACTCTCCACCCCTCCTCTCACGTGACTCTCCACCCCTCCTCTCATGTGACTCTCCACCCCTCCTCTCACGTGACTCTCCATCCCTCCTCTCACGTGACTCTCCATCCCTCCTGTCATGTGACTCTCCACCCCTCCTCTCATGTGACTCTCCATCCCTCCTCCCATGTGACTGTCCGCCCCTTCTCTCATGTGACTCTCCGCCCCTCCTCTCATGTGACTCTCCACCCCTCCTCTCATGTGACTCTCCACCCCTTCTCTCATGTGACTCTCCACCCCTCCTCTCACATGACTCTCCACCCCTCCTCTCATGTGACTCTCCACCCTTCCTGTCATGTGACTCTCCACCCCTCCTGTCATGTGACTTTCCACCCCTCCTCTCATGTGACTCTCCGCCCCTCCTCTCATGTGACTCTCCGCCCCTCCTCTTATGTGACTCTCCACCCCTCCTCTCACGTGACTCTCCACCCCTCCTCTCACGTGACTCTCCACCCCTCCTCTCACGTGACTCTCCACCCCTCCTCTCACGTGACTCTCCATCCCTCCTGTCATGTGACTCTCCACCCCTCCTGTCATGTGACTCTCCCACCCCTCCTGTCATGTGACTTTCCACCCCTCCTGTCATGTGACTCTCCACCCCCCCTCTCATGTGACTCTCCACCCCTCCTCTCATGTGACTCTCCCACCCCTCCTCTCATGTGACTCTCCACCCCTCCTCTCATGTGACTCTCCGCCCCTCCTCTCATGTGACTCTCCGCCCCTTCTCTCATGTGACTCTCCGCCCCTCCTCTCATGTGACTCTCCACCCCTTCTCTCATGTGACTCTCCACCCCCTCCTCTCATGTGACTCTCCACCCCTTCTCTCATGTTACTCTCCACCCCTTCTCTGATGGACTCTCCACCCCTCCTCTCATGTGACTCTCCACCCCTTCTCTCATGTGACTCTCGGCCCCTCCTCTCATGTGACTCTCCACCCTCCTCTCACGTGACTCTCCATCCCTCCTCTCACGTGACTCTCCATCCCTCCTGTCATGTGACTCTCCACCCCTCCTCTCATGTGACTCTCTATCCCTCTTCTCATGTGACTCTCCGCCCCTCCTCTCATGTGACTCTCCGCCCCTCCTCTCATGTGACTCTCCACCCCTCCTCTCACATGACTCTCCACCCCTACTCTCACGTGACTCTCCACCCCTCCTCTCACGTGACTCTCCATCCCTCCTGTCACGTGACTCTCCACCCCTTCTGAACCGTGACTCTCCACCCTCCTGTCATGTGACTTTCCACCTCTCCTCTCATGTGACTCTCCGCCCCTTCTCTCATGTGACTCTCTGCCCCTCCTCTCATGTGACTCTCCGCCCCTCCTCTCATGTGACTCTCCGCCCCTCCTCTCATGTGACTCTCCAACCCTTCTCTCATGTGACTCTCCACCCCTTCTCTCATGTGACTCTCCACCCCTTCTCTCATGTGACTCTCCACCCCTCCTCTCATGTGACTCTCCTCCTCTTCTCTCATGTGACTCTCCACCCCTTCTCTCATGTGACTCTCCACCCCTTCTCTCATGTGACTCTCCACCCCTTCTCTCATGTGACTCTCCACCCCTCCTCTCATGTGACTCTCCACCTCTTCTCTCATGTGACTCTCCGCCCCTCCTCTCATGTGACTCTCCGCCCCTCCTCTCATATGACTCTCCACCCCTTCTCTCATGTGACTCTCCACCCCTTCTCTCATGTGACTCCTCCGCCCCTTCTCTCATGTGACTCTCTGCCCCTCCTCTCATGTGACTCTCCGCCCCTCCTCTCATGTGACTCTCCGCCCCTCCTCTCATGTGACTCTCCACCTCTTCTCTCATGTGACTCTCCGCCCCTCCTCTCATTGTGACTCTCCACCCCTCCTCTCATGTGACTCTCCACCCTCCTCTGACGTGACTCTCCATCCCTCCTCTCACGTGACTCTCCATCCCTCCTGTCATGTGACTCTCCACCCCTCCTCTCATGTGACTCTCCGCCCTTCTCTCATGTGACTCTCCGCCCCTCCGCTCATGCGACTCTCCGCCCCTCCTCTCATGTGACTCTCCACCCCTCCTCTCACGTGACTCTCCATCCCTCCTGTCATGTGACTCTCCACCCCTCCTCTCATGTGACTCTCCACCCCTCTTCTTATGTGACTCTCCGCCCTTTCTCTCATGTGACTCTCCGCCCCTCCTCTCATGTGACTGTCCGCCTCCTCTCATGTGACTCTCCACCCCTCTTCTTATGTGACTCTCTGCCCCTCCTCTCATGTGACTCTCCGCCCCTTCTCTCATGTGACTCTCCACCCCTTCTCTCATGTGACTCTCCACCCCTTCTCTCACGTGACTCTCCATCCCTCCTGTCACGTGACTCTCCACCCCTCCTGTCACGTGACTCTCCACCCCTCCTGTCATGTGACTTTCCACCCCTCCTCTCATGTGACTCTCCGCCCCTCCTCTCATGTTACTCTCCGCCCCTCCTCTCACGTGACTCTCCACCCCTCCTCTCACGTGACTCTCCACCCCTCCTCTCACGTGACTCTCCATCCCTCCTGTCACGTGACTCTCCACCCCTCCTCTCATGTGACTCTCTATCCCTCCTCTCATGGGACTCTCCGCCCCTCCTCTCATGTGACTCTCCGCCCCTCCTCTCATGTGACTCTCCACCCCTCCTCTCACATGACTCTCCACCCCTACTCTCACGTGACTCTCCACCCCTCCTCTCACGTGACTCTCCATCCCTCCTGTCACGTGACTCTCCACCCCTTCTGTCACGTGACTCTCCACCCCTCCTGTCATGTGACTTTCCACCCCTCCTCTCATGTGACTCTCCACCCCTCTTCTTATGTGACTCTCCGCCCCTTCTCTCATGTGACTCTCCGCCCCTCCTCTCATGTGACTGTCCGCCTCCTCTCATGTGACTCTCCACCCCTCTTCTTATGTGACTCTCTGCCCCTCCTCTCATGTGACTCTCCGCCCCTCCTCTCATGTGACTCTCCACCCCTTCTCTCATGTGACTCTCCACCCCTTCTCTCACGTGACTCTCCATCCCTCCTGTCACGTGACTCTCCACCCCTCCTGTCACGTGACTCTCCACCCCTCCTGTCATGTGACTTTCCACCCCTCCTCTCATGTGACTCTACGCCCCTCCTCTCATGTTACTCTCCACCCCTCCTCTCACGTGACTCTCCACCCCTCCTCTCACGTGACTCTCCATCCCTCCTGTCACGTGACTCTCCACCCCTCCTCTCATGTGACTCTCTATCCCTCCTCTCATGTGACTCTCCGCCCCTCCTCTCATGTGACTCTCCGCCCCTCCTCTCATGTGACTCTCCACCCCTCCTCTCACATGACTCTCCACCCCTACTCTCACGTGACTCTCCACCCCTCCTCTCACGTGACTCTCCATCCCTCCTGTCACGTGACTCTCCACCCCTTCTGTCACGTGACTCTCCACCCCTCCTGTCATGTGACTTTCCACCCCTCCTCTCATGTGACTCTCCGCCCCTTCTCTCATGTGACTCTCTGCCCCTCCTCTCATGTGACCTCTCCGCCCCTCCTCTCATGTGACTCTCCACCCCTTCTCTCATGTGACTCTCCACCCCTGCTCTCATGTGACTCTCCACCCCTCCTCTTATGTGACTCTCCACCTCTTCTCTCATGTGACTCTCCGCCCCTCCTCTCATGTGACTCTCCACCCCTCCTCTCATGTGACTCTCCACCCTCCTCTCACGTGACTCTCCCATCCCTCCTCTCACGTGACTCTCCATCCCTCCTGTCATGTGACTCTCAACCCCTCCTCTCAAGTGACTCTCCGCCCCTTCTCTCATGTGACTCTCCGCCCCTCCTCTCATGCGACTCTCCGCCCCTCCTCTCATGTGACTCTCCACCCCTCCTCTCACGTGACTCTCATCCCTCCTGTCATGTGACTCTCCACCCCTCCTCTCATGTGACTGTCCGCCTCCTCTCATGTGACTCTCCACCCTCTTCTTATGTGACTCTCCGCCCCTTCTCTCATGTAACTCTCCGCCCCTCCTCTCATGTGACTGTCCGCCTCCTCTCATGTGACTCTCCACCCCTCTTCTTATGTGACTCTCTGCCCCTCCTCCCATGTGACTCTCCGCCCCTCCTCCCATGTGACTCTCCGCCCCTCCTCTCATGTGACTCTCCACCCCTCCTCTCATGTGACTCTCCACCCCTTCTCTCATGTGACTCTCCACCCCTTCTCTCATGTGACTCTCCGCCCCTCCTCTCATGTGACTCTCCACCCCTCCTCTCACGTGACTCTCCACCCCTCCTCTCACGTGACTCTCCACCCCTCCTCTCACGTGACTCTCCACCCCTCCTCTCACGTGACTCTCCATCCCTCCTGTCACCTGACTCTCCACCCCTCCTGTCACGTGACTGTCCACCCCTCCTGTCATGTGACTTTCCACCCCTCCTCTTATGTGACTCTCCGCCCCTCCTCTCATGTTACTCTCCACCCCTCCTCTCACATGACTCTCCACCCCTCCTCTCACGTGACTCTCCATCCCTCCTGTCACGTGACTCTCCACCCCTCCTGTCATGTGACTCTCCACCCCTCCTGTCATGTGACTCTCCAGCCCACCTCTCACGTGACTCTCCATCCCTCCTGTCACGTGACTCTCCACCCCTTCTGTCACGTGACTCTCCAACCCTCCTCTCATGTGACTCTCCACCCCTCTTCTTATGTGACTCTCCGCCCCTTCTCTCATGTGACCCTCCGCCCCTCCTCTCATGCGACTCTCCGCCCCTCCTCTCATGTGACTCTCCACCCCTCCTCACGTGACTCTCCATCCCTCCTGTCATGTGACTCTCCACCCCTCCTCTCATGTGACTGTCCGCCTCCTCTTATGTGACTCTCCACCCCTCTTCTTATGTGACTCTCCGCCCCTTCTCTCATGTGACTCTCCGCCCCTCCTCTCATGTGACTCTCCACCCCTCTTCTTATGTGACTCTCCGCCCCTTCTCTCATGTGACTCTCTGCCCCTCCTCTCATGTGACTCTCCGCCCCTCCTCTCATGTGACTCTCCACCCCTTTCCTCATGTGACTCTCCACCCCTTCTCTCATGTGACTCTCCACCCCTTCTCTCATGTGACTCTCCGCCCCTCCTCTCATGTGACTCTCCACCCCTCCTCTCACGTGACTCTCCACCCCTCCTCTCACGTGACTCTCCACCCCTCCTCTCACGTGACTCTCCATCCCTCCTATCATGTGACTCTCCACCCCTCCTGTCACGTGACTCTCCACCCCTCCTGTCATGTGACTTTCCACCCCTCCTCTCATGTGACTCTCCGCCCCTCCTCTCATGTAACTCTCCACCCCTCCTCTCACGTGACTCTCCACCCCTCCTCTCACGTGACTCTCCATCCCTCCTGTCACGTGACTCTCCACCCCTCCTCTCATGTGACTCTCTATCCCTCCTCTCATGTGACTCTCCGCCCCTCCTCTCATGTGACTCTCTGCCCCTCCTCTCATGTGACTCTCCACCCCTCCTCTCACATGACTCTCCACCCCTACTCTCACGTGACTCTCCACCCCTCCTCTCACGTGACTCTCCATCCCTCCTGTCACGTGACTCTCCACCCCTTCTGTCACGTGACTCTCCACCCCTCCTGTCATGTGACTTTCCACCCCTCCTCTCATGTGACTCTCCGCCCCTTCTCTCATGTGACTCTTTGCCCCTCCTCTCATGTGACTCTCCGCCCCTCCTTTCATGTGACTCTCCACCCCTTCTCTCATGTGACTCTCCACCCCTTCTCTCATGTGACTCTCCACCCCTTCTCTCATGTGACTCTCCACCCCTCCTCTTATGTGACTCTCCACCTCTTCTCTCATGTGACTCGCCGCCCCTCCTCTCATGTGACTCTCCACCCCTCCTCTCATGTGACTCTCCACCCTCCTCTCACGTGACTATCCATCCCTCCTCTCACGTGACTCTCCATCCCTCCTGTCATGTGACTCTCCACCCCTCCTCTCATGTGACTCTCCGCCCCTCCTCTCATGTGACTCTCCGCCCCTTCTCTCATGTGACTCTCCGCCCCTCCTCTCATGCGACTCTCCGCCCCTCCTCTCATGTGACTCTCCACCCCTCCTCTCACGTGACTCTCCATCTCTCCTGTCATGTGACTCTCCACCCCTCCTCTCATGTGACTGTCCGCCTCCTCTCATGTGACTCTCCACCCCTCTTCTTATGTGACTCTCCGCCCCTTCTCTCATGTGACTCTCTGCCCCTCCTCTCATGTGACTGTCCGCCTCCTCTCATGTGACTCTCCACCCCTCTTCTTATGTGACTCTCTGCCCCTCCTCTCATGTGACTCTCCGCCCCTCCTCTCATGTGACTCTCCACCCCTTCTCTCATGTGACTCTCCACCCCTTCTCTCATGTGACTCTCCACCCCTTCTCTCATGTGACTCTCCACCCCTTCTCTCACGTGACTCTCCGCCCCTCCTCTCATGTGACTCTCCACCCCTCCTCTCACGTGACTCTCCACCCCTCCTCTCACGTGACTCTCCACCCCTCCTCTCACGTGACTCTCCATCCCTCCTGTCACGTGACTCCACCCCTCCTGTCACGTGACTCTCCACCCCTCCTGTCATGTGACTTTCCACCCCTCCTCTCACGTGACTCTCCACCCCTTCTCTCATGTGACTCTCCACCCCTCCTCTCACGTGACTCTCCACCCCTCCTCTCACGTGACTCTCCATCCCTCCTGTCACGTGACTCTCCACCCCTCCTCTCATGTGACTTTCCACCCCTCCTCTCATGTGACTCTCCGCCCCTCCTCTCATGTTACTCTCCACCCCTCCTCTCACGTGACTCTCCACCCCTCCTCTCACGTGACTCTCCATCCCTCTTGTCACGTGACTCTCCACCCCTCCTGTCACGTGACTCTCCACCCCTCCTGTCATGTGACTTTCCACCCCTCCTCTCATGTGACTCTCCACCCCTCCTCTCACGTGACTCTCCATCCCTCCTGTCATGTGACTCTCCACCCCTCCTGTCATGTGACTCTCCACCCCTTCTGTCATGTGACTCTCCACCCCTCCTGTCATGTGACTCTCCACCTCTCTTATGTGACTCTCCACCCCTCCTCTCATGTGACTCTCCACCCCTTCTTTCATGTGACTCTCCGCCCCTCCTCTCATGTGACTCTCCGCCCCTCCTCTCATGTGACTCTCCGCCCCTCCTCTCATGTGACTCTCCACCCCTTCTCTCATGTGACTCTCCACCCCTTCTCTCATGTGACTCTCCACCCCTTCTCTCATGTGACTCTCCACCCCTCCTCTCATGTGACTCTCCACCTCTTCTCTCATGTGACTCTCCGCCCCTCCTCTCATGTGACTCTCCACCCCTCCTCTCATGTGACTCTCCACCCTCCTCTGACGTGACTCTCCATCCCTCCTCTCACGTGACTCTCCATCCCTCCTGTCATGTGACTCTCCACCCCTCCTCTCATGTGACTCTCCGCCCCTTCTCTCATGTGACTCTCCGCCCCTCCGCTCATGCGACTCTCCGCCCCTCCTCTCATGTGACTCTCCACCCCTCCTCTCACGTGACTCTCCATCCCTCCTGTCATGTGACTCTCCACCCCTCCTCTCATGTGACTGTCCGCCTCCTCTCATGTGACTCTCCACCCCTCTTCTTATGTGACTCTCCGCCCTTTCTCTCATGTTACTCTCCACCCCTCCTCTCATGTGACTCTCCACTCCTCCTCTCACGTGACTCTCCACCCCTTCTCTCATGTGACTCTCCACCCCTTCTCTCATGTGACTCTCCACCCCTTCTCTCATGTGACTCTCCACCCCTCCTCTTATGTGACTCTCCACCTCTTCTCTCATGTGACTCTCCGCCCCTCCTCTCATGTGACTCTCCGCCCCTCCTCTCATGTGACTCTCCGCCCCTCCTCTCATGTGACTCTCCGCCCCTCCTCTCATGTTACTCTCCACCCCTCCTCTCACGTGACTCTCCACCCCTCCTCTCACGTGACTCTCCATCCCTCTTGTCACGTGACTCTCCACCCCTCCTGTCACGTGACTCTCCACCCCTCCTGTCATGTGACTTTCCACCCCTCCTCTCATGTGACTCTCCGCCCCTCCTCTCACGTGACTCTCCATCCCTCCTGTCATGTGACTCTCCACCCCTCCTGTCATGTGACTCTCCACCCCATCTGTCATGTGACTCTCCACCCCTCCTCTCATGTTACTCTCCACCCCTCCTCTCACGTGACTCTCCACTCCTCCTCTCACGTGACTCTCCATCCCTCCTGTCACGTGACTCTCCACCCCTCCTGTCATGTGACTTTCCACCCCTCCTCTCATGTGACTCTCCACCCCTCCTCTTATGTGACTCTCCACCTCTTCTCTCATGTGACTCTCCGCCCCTCCTCTCATGTGACTCTCCACCCCTCCTTTCATGTGACTCTCCACCCCTCCTCTCACGTGACTATCCATCCCTCCTCTCACGTGACTCTCCATCCCTCCTGTCATGTGACTCTCCACCCCTCCTCTCATGTGACTCTCTGCCCCTTCTCTCATGTGACTCTCCGCCCCTCCTGTCATGTGACTCTCCACCCCTCCTGTCATGTGACTCTCCACCCCTCCTCTCACGTGACTCTCCATCCCTCCTGTCATGTGACTCTCCACCCCTCCTGTCACGTGACTCTCCACCCCTCCTCTCATGTGACTCTCCGCCCCTCCTCTCATGTGACTCTCCACCCCTCCTCTCATGTGACTCTCCGCCCCTCCTGTGACTCTCCGCTCCTCCTCTCATGTGACTCTCCACCCCTCCTGTGACTCTCCGCCCCTCCTCTCATGTGACGGTGTTGATGCATAGTGATGGCTGGGGGGGTTCCTAGCCCTGTGTAAGCTCTAGGTTGGCACTTCCAGCTTTCATAGAGCTTCTTCTCTTTTCTCTCATATGGGATTGGAGTGAAGGAAACATTAGTGTAAGTTGCTGTAAGTCCTGCCAATAAAGTGCCCATGTTGCTCCGCCCTCCACGTTTAAAGCACCGTTTTTTTTATCAGAAAAAATATTTTTTTTTGAATAAACCATGAAATGCACATCAAAGATTATACACAAAGTGAGGAATGTCTTATATATCTGCAGGACTCCCGAGATATAAAGGACATTGTTAGTGGTATTTGTCTTCTACATCACTTCAGTACCCGACTTCTAGAGGTCCTCTGTGCTGAGATGTTTCAGGGTGTGTTGTGTCTTCTTCCTCCTCTCTGGTGAATCATGTCTTCTTCCTCCTCTCTGGTGGATTGTGTCTTCTTCCTCCTCCCTGGTGGATTGTGTCTTCTTCCTCCTCTCTGGTGGACTGGGTTTTCTTCCTCTTCTCTGGTGAATTGTGTCTTCTTCCTCCTCTCTGGTGGATTGTGTCTTCTTCCTCCTCTCTGTTGGATTGTGTCTTCTTCCTCAATCTCTGGTGGATTGTGTCTTCTTCCTCCTCCCTGGTGGATTGTGTCTTCTTCCTCCTCCCTGGTGGATTGTGTCTTCTTCCTCCTCCCTGGTGGATTGTGTCTTCTTCCTCCTCCCTGGTGGATTGTGTCTTCTTTCTCCTCCCTGGTGGATTGTGTCTTCTTCCTCCTCTCTGGTGGATTGTGTCTTCTTCCTCCTCTCTGGTGGATTGTGTCTTCTTTCTCTTCTCTGGTGGATTGAGTCTTCTTCCTCCTCTCTGGTGGATTGTGTCTTCTTCCTCCTCCCTGGTGGATTGTGTCTTCTTCCTCCTCCCTGGTGGATTGTGTCTTCTTCCTCCTCCCTGGTGGATTGTGTCTTCTTCCTCCTCTCTAGTGGATTGTGTCTTCTTCCTCCTCTCTGGTGGATTGTGTCTTCTTCCTCCTCTCTGGTGGATTGTGTCTTCTTCCTCCTCTCTGGTGGATTGTGTCTTCCTCCTCTCTGGTGGATTGTGTCTTCTTCCTCCTCCCTGGTGGATTGTGTCTTCTTCCTCCTCCCTGGTGGATTGTGTCTTCTTCCTCCTATCCGGTGGATTGTGTCTTCTTCCTGCTCTCTGGTGGATTGTGTCTTCTTCCTCCTCCCTGGTGGATTGTGTCTTCTTCCTCCTCCCTGGTGGATTGTGTCTTCTTCCTCCTCTCCGGTGGATTGTGTCTTCTTCCTCCTCTCTGGTGGATTGTGTATTCTTTCTCCTCCCTGGTGGATTGTGTCTTCTTCCTCCTCTCTGGTGGATTGTGTATTCTTTCTCCTCCCTGGTGGATTGTGTCTTCTTCCTCCTCTCTGGTGGATTGTGTCTTCTTCCTCCTCTCTGGTGGATTGTGTCTTCTTTCTCTTCTCTGGTGGATTGAGTCTTCTTCCTCCTCTCTGGTGGATTGTGTCTTCTTCCTCCTCCCTGGTGGATTGTGTCTTCTTCCTCCTCCCTGGTGGATTGTGTCTTCTTCCTCCTCTCTAGTGGATTGTGTCTTCTTCCTCCTCTCTGGTGGATTGTGTCTTCTTCCTCCTCTCTGGTGGATTGTGTCTTCTTCCTCTTCTCTGGTGGATTGTGTCTTCCTCCTCTCTGGTGGATTGTGTCTTCTTCCTCCTCCCTGGTGGATTGTGTCTTCTTCCTCCTCCCTGGTGGATTGTGTCTTCTTCCTCCTCTCCGGTGGATTGTGTCTACTTCCTGCTCTCTGGTGGATTGTGTCTTCTTCCTCCTCCCTGGTGGATTGTGTCTTCTTCCTCCTCTCCGGTGGATTGTGTCTTCTTCCTCCTCTCTGGTGGATCATGTCTTCTTCCTCCTCCCTGGTGGATTGTGTCTTCTTCCTCCTCTCTGGTGGATTGTGTATTCTTCCTCTTCTCTGGTGAATTGTGTCTTCTTCCTCCTCAATGGTGGATTGTGTCTTCTTCCTTCTCTCTGGTGAATTGTGTCTTCTTTCTCTTCTCTGGTGGATTGAGTCTTCTTCCTCCTCTCTGGTGGATTGTGTCTTCTTCCTCCTCCCTGGTTGATTGTGTCTTCTTCCTCCTCCCTGGTGGATTGTGTCTTCTTCCTCCTCTCTAGTGGATTGTGTCTTCTTCCTCCTCTCTGGTGGCTTGTGTTTTCTTCCTCCTCTCTAGTGGATTGTGTCTTCTTCCTCCTATCTGGTGGATTGTGTCTTCTTCCTCCTCTCTAGTGGATTGTGTCTTCTTCCTCCTCTCTGGTGGATTGTGTCTTCTTCCTCCTCTCTGGTGGATTGTGTCTTCTTCCTCCTCCCTGGTGGATTGTGTCTTCTTCCTCCTCTCTGGTGGATTGTGTCTTCTTACTCTCTCTGGTGGATTGTGTCTTCCTCCTCTCTGGTGGATTGTGTCTTCTTCCTCCCCTGGTGGATTGTGTCTTCTTCCTCCTCCCTGGTGGATTGTGTCTTCTTCCTCCTCTCCGGTGGATTGTGTCTTCTTCCTGCTCTCTGGTGGATTGTGTCTTCTTCCTCCTCCCTGGTGGATTGTGTCTTCTTCCTCCTCTCCGGTGGATTGTGTCTTCTTCCTCCTCTCTGGTGGATCATGTCTTCTTCCTCCTCCCTGGTGGATTGTGTCTTCTTCGTCCTCTCTGGGTGGATTGTGTTTTCTTCCTCTTCTCTGGTGAATTGTGTCTTCTTCCTCCTCTCTGGTGGATTGTGTCTTCTTCCTCCTCCCTGGTGGATTGTGTCTTCTTCCTCCTCCCTGGTGGATTGTGTCTTCTTCCTCCTCTCTAGTGGATTGTGTCTTCTTCCTCCTCTCTGGTGGATTGTGTCTTCTTCCTCCTCTCTGGTGGATTGTGTCTTCTTCCTCTTCTCTGGTGGATTGTGTCTTCTTCCTCCTCCCTGGTGGATTGTGTCTTCTTCCTCCTCCCTGGTGGATTGTGTCTTCTTCCTCCTCTCCGGTGGATTGTGTCTACTTCCTGCTCTCTGGTGGATTGTGTCTTCTTCCTCCTCCCTGGTGGATTGTGTCTTCTTCCTCCTCTCCGGTGGATTGTGTCTTCTTCCTCCTCTCTGGTGGATCATGTCTTCTTCCTCCTCCCTGGTGGATTGTGTCTTCTTCCTCCTCTCTGGTGGATTGTGTATTCTTCCTCTTCTCTGGTGAATTGTGTCTTCTTCCTCCTCAATGGTGGATTGTGTCTTCTTCCTTCTCTCTGGTGAATTGTGTCTTCTTTCTCTTCTCTGGTGGATTGAGTCTTCTTCCTCCTCTCTGGTGGATTGTGTCTTCTTCCTCCTCCCTGGTGGATTGTGTCTTCTTCCTCCTCCCTGGTGGATTGTGTCTTCTTCCTCCTCTCTAGTGGATTGTGTCTTCTTCCTCCTCTCTGGTGGCTTGTGTCTTCTTCCTCCTCTCTAGTGGATTGTGTCTTCTTCCTCCTATCTGGTGGATTGTGTCTTCTTCCTCCTCTCTAGTGGATTGTGTCTTCTTCCTCCTCTCTGGTGGATTGTGTCTTCTTCCTCCTCTCTGGTGGATTGTGTCTTCTTCCTCCTCCCTGGTGGATTGTGTCTTCTTCCTCCTCTCTGGTGGATTGTGTCTTCTTACTCCTCTCTGGTGGATTGTGTCTTCTTCCTCCTCCCTGGTGGATTGTGTCTTCTTCCTCCTCCCTGGTGGATTGTGTCTTCTTCCTCCTCTCCGGTGGATTGTGTCTTCTTCCTCCTCTCTGGTGGATCATGTCTTCTTCCTCCTCCCTGGTGGATTGTGTCTTCTTCGTCCTCTCTGGTGGATTGTGTTTTCTTCCTCTTCTCTGGTGAATTGTGTCTTCTTCCTCCTCTCTGGTGGATTGTGTCTTCTTCTCCTCTCTGGTGGATTGTGTCTTCTTCCTCCTCCTGGTGGATTGTGTCTTCTTCCTCCTCCCTGGTGGATTGTGTCTTCTTCCTCCTCCCTGGTGGATTGTGTCTTCTTTCTCCTCCCTGGTTGATTGTGTCTTCTTCCTCCTCTCTGGTGGATTGTGTCTTCTTCCTCCTCTCTGGTGCATTGTGTCTTCTTTCTCTTCTCTGGTGGATTGAGTCTTCTTCCTCCTCTCTGGTGGATTGTGTCTTCTTCCTCCTCCCTGGTGGATTGTGTCTTCTTCCTCCTCCCTGGTGGATTGTGTCTTCTTCCTCCTCTCTAGTGGATTGTGTCTTCTTCCTCCTCTCTGGTGGCTTGTGTTTTCTTCCTCCTCTCTGGTGGATTGTGTCTTCTTCCTCCTCTCTAGTGGATTGTGTCTTCTTCCTCCTATCTGGTGGATTGTGTCTTCTTCCTCCTCTCTAGTGGATTGTGTCTTCTTCCTCCTCTCTGGTGGATTGTGTCTTCTTCCTCCTCTCTGGTGGATTGTGTCTTCTTCCTCCTCCCTGGTGGATTGTGTCTTCTTCTTCCTCTCTGGTGGATTGTGTCTTCTTCCTCCTCTCTGGTGGATTGTGTCTTCTTCCTCCTCTCTGGTGGATTGTGTCTTCTTCCTCTCTGGTGGATTGTGTCTTCTTCCTCCTCCCTGGTGGATTGTGTCTTCTTCCTCCTCCCTGGTGGATTGTGTCTTCTTCCTCCTCTCTGGTGGATTGTGTCTTCTTCCTCCTCTCTGGTGGATTTTGTCTTCTTCCTCCTCTCTGGTGGATTGTGTCTTCTTCCTCCTCTCTGGTGGATTGTGTCTTCTTCCTCCTCTCTGGTGGATTGTGTCTTCTTCCTCCTCTCTGGTGGCTTGTGTCTTCTTCCTCCTCTCTGGTGGATTGTGTCTTCTTCCTCCTCTCTGGTGGATTGTGTCTTCTTCCTCCTCCCTGGTGGATTGTGTCTTCTTCCTCCTCTCCGGTGGATTGTGTCTTCTTCCTCCTCTCCGGTGGATTGTGTCTTCTTCCTGCTCTCTGGTGGATTGTGTCTTCTTCCTCCTCCCTGGTGGATTGTGTCTTCTTCCTCCTCTCCGGTGGATTATGTCTTCTTCCTCCTCTCTGGTGGATCATGTCTTCTTCCTCCTCCCTGGTGGATTGTGTCTTCTTCTCCTCTCTGGTGGATTGTGTATTCTTCCTCTTCTCTGGTGAATTGTGTCTTCTTCCTCCTCTATGGTGGATTGTGTCTTCTTCCTTCTCTCTGGTGAATTGTGTCTTCTTTCTCTTCTCTGGTGGATTGAGTCTTCTTCCTCCTCTCTGGTGGATTGTGTCTTCTTCCTCCTCCCTGGTGGATTGTGTCTTCTTCCTCCTCCCTGGTGGATTGTGTCTTCTTCCTCCTCTCTAGTGGATTGTGTCTTCTTCCTCCTCTCTGGTGGCTTGTGTCTTCTTCCTCCTCTCTGGTGGATTGTGTCTTCTTCCTCCTCTCTAGTGGATTGTGTCTTCTTCCTCCTATCTGGTGGATTGTGTCTTCTTCCTCCTCTCTAGTGGATTGTGTCTTCTTCCTCCTCTCTGGTGGATTGTGTCTTCTTCCTCCTCTCTGGTGGATTGTGTCTTCTTCCTCCTCCCTGGTGGATTGTGTCTTCTTCTTCCTCTCTGGTGGATTGTGTCTTCTTCCTCCTCTCTGGTGGATTGTGTCTTCTTACTCCTCTCTGGTGGATTGTGTCTTCCTCCTCTCTGGTGGATTGTGTCTTCTTCTCCTCCTTGGTGGATTGTGTCTTCTTCCTCCTCTCCGGTGGATTGTGTCTTCTTCCTGCTCTCTGGTGGATTGTGTCTTCTTCCTCCTCCCTGGTGGATTGTGTCTTCTTTCTCCTCTCCGGTGGATTGTGTCTTCTTCCTCCTCTCTGGTGGATCATGTCTTCTTCCTCCTCCCTGGTGGATTGTGTCTTCTTCCTCCTCTCTGGTGGATTGTGTTTTCTTCCTCTTCTCTGGTGAATTGTGTCTTCTTCCTCCTCTCTGGTGGATTGTGTCTTCTTCCTCCTCTCTGGTGGATTGTGTCTTCTTCCTCCTCTCTGGTGGATTGTGTCTTCTTCCTCCTCCCTGGTGGATTGTGTCTTCTTCCTCCTCCCTGGTGGATTGTGTCTTCTTCCTCCTCCCTGGTGGATTGTGTCTTCTTTCTCCTCCCTGGTTGATTGTGTCTTCTTCCTCCTTTCTGGTGGATTGTGTCTTCTTCCTCCTCTCTGGTGGATTGTGTCTTCTTTCTCTTCTCTGGTGGATTGAGTCTTCTTCCTCCTCTCTGGTGGATTGTGTCTTCTTCCTCCTCCCTGGTGGATTGTGTCTTCTTCCTCCTCCCTGGTGGATTGTGTCTTCTTCCTCCTCTCTAGTGGATTGTGTCTTCTTCCTCCTCTCTGGTGGCTTGTGTCTTCTTCCTCCTCTCTGGTGGATTGTGTCTTCTTTCTCCTCTCTGGTGGATTGTGTCTTCTTCCTCCTATCTGGTGGATTGTGTCTTCTTCCTCCTCTCTAGTGGATTGTGTCTTCTTCCTCCTCTCTGGTGGATTGTATCTTCTTCCTCCTCTCTGGTGGATTGTGTCTTCTTCCTCCTCCCTGGTGGATTGTGTCTTCTTCTTCCTCTCTGGTGGATTGTGTCTTCTTCCTCCTCTCTGGTAGATTGTGTCTTCTTCCTCCTCTCTGGTGGATTGTGTCTTCCTCCTCTCTGGTGGATTGTGTCTTCTTCCTCCTCCCTGGTGGATTGTGTCTTCTTCCTCCTCCCTGGTGGATTGTGTCTTCTTCCTCCTCTCTGGTGGATTGTGTCTTCTTCCTCCTCTCTGGTGGATTGTGTCTTCTTCCTCCTCTCTGGTGGATTGTGTCTTCCTCCTCTCTGGTGGATTGTGTCTTCTTCCTCCTCTCTGGTGGATTGTGTCTTCTTCCTCCTCTCTGGTGGCTTGTGTCTTCTTCCTCCTCTCTGGTGGATTGTGTCTTCTTCTTCCTCTCTGGTGGATTGTGTCTTCTTCCTCCTCCCTGGTGGATTGTGTCTTCTTCCTCCTCTCCGGTGGATTGTGTCTTCTTCCTCCTCTCTGGTGGATCATGTCTTCTTCCTCCTCCCTGGTGGATTGTGTCTTCTTCCTCCTCTCTGGTGGATTGTGTATTCTTCCTCTTCTCTGGTGAATTGTGTCTTCTTCCTCCTCTATGGTGGATTGTGTCTTCTTCCTTCTCTCTGGTGAATTGTGTCTTCTTTCTCTTCTCTGGTGGATTGAGTCTTCTTCCTCCTCTCTGGTGGATTGTGTCTTCTTCCTCCTCCCTGGTGGATTGTGTCTTCTTCCTCCTCCCTGGTGGATTGTGTCTTCTTCCTCCTCTCTAGTGGATTGTGTCTTCTTCCTCCTCTCTGGTGGCTTGTGTCTTCTTCCTCCTCTCTGGTGGATTGTGTCTTCTTCCTCCTCTCTAGTGGATTGTGTCTTCTTCCTCCTATCTGGTGGATTGTGTCTTCTTCCTCCTCTCTAGTGGATTGTGTCTTCTTCCTCCTCTCTGGTGGATTGTGTCTTCTTCCTCCTCTCTGGTGGATTGTGTCTTCTTCCTCCTCCCTGGTGGATTGTGTCTTCTTCTTCCTCTCTGGTGGATTGTGTCTTCTTCCTCCTCTCTGGTGGATTGTGTCTTCTTACTCCTCTCTGGTGGATTGTGTCTTCCTCCTCTCTGGTGGATTGTGTCTTCTTCCTCCTCCTTGGTGGATTGTGTCTTCTTCCTCCTCTCCGGTGGATTGTGTCTTCTTCCTGCTCTCTGGTGGATTGTGTCTTCTTCCTCCTCCCTGGTGGGATTGTGTCTTCTTTCTCCTCTCCGGTGGATTGTGTCTTCTTCCTCCTCTCTGGTGGATCATGTCTTCTTCCTCCTCCCTGGTGGATTGTGTCTTCTTCCTCCTCTCTGGTGGATTGTGTTTTCTTCCTCTTCTCTGGTGGATTGTGTCTTCTTCCTCCTCTCTGGTGGATTGTGTCTTCTTCCTCCTCTCTGGTGGATTGTGTCTTCTTCCTCCTCTCTGGTGGATTGTGTCTTCTTCCTCCTCCCTGGTGGATTGTGTCTTCTTCCTCCTCCCTGGTGGATTGTGTCTTCTTCCTCCTCCCTGGTGGATTGTGTCTTCTTTCTCCTCCCTGGTTGATTGTGTCTTCTTCCTCCTTTCTGGTGGATTGTGTCTTCTTCCTCCTCTCTGGTGGATTGTGTCTTCTTTCTCTTCTCTGGTGGATTGAGTCTTCTTCCTCCTCTCTGGTGGATTGTGTCTTCTTCCTCCTCCCTGGTGGATTGTGTCTTCTTCCTCCTCCCTGGTGGATTGTGTCTTCTTCCTCCTCTCTAGTGGATTGTGTCTTCTTCCTCCTCTCTGGTGGCTTGTGTCTTCTTCCTCCTCTCTGGTGGATTGTGTCTCCTTTTTCCTCTCTGGTGGATTGTGTCTTCTTCCTCCTATCTGGTGGATTGTGTCTTCTTCCTCCTCTCTAGTGGATTGTGTCTTCTTCCTCCTCTCTGGTGGATTGTATCTTCTTCCTCCTCTCTGGTGGATTGTGTCTTCTTCCTCCTCCCTGGTGGATTGTGTCTTCTTCTTCCTCTCTGGTGGATTGTGTCTTCTTCCTCCTCTCTGGTAGATTGTGTCTTCTTCCTCCTCTCTGGTGGATTGTGTCTTCCTCCTCTCTGGTGGATTGTGTCTTCTTCCTCCTCCCTGGTGGATTGTGTCTTCTTCCTCCTCCCTGGTGGATTGTGTCTTCTTCCTCCTCTCTGGTGGATTGTGTCTTCTTCCTCCTCTCTGGTGGATTGTGTCTTCTTCCTCCTCTCTGGTGGATTGTGTCTTCCTCCTCTCTGGTGGATTGTGTCTTCTTCCTCCTCTCTGGTGGATTGTGTCTTCTTCCTCCTCTCTGGTGGCTTGTGTCTTCTTCCTCCTCTCTGGTGGATTGTGTCTTCTTCTTCCTCTCTGGTGGATTGTGTCTTCTTCCTCCTCCCTGGTGGATTGTGTCTTCTTCCTCCTCTCCGGTGGATTGTGTCTTCTTCCTGCTCTCTGGTGGATTGTGTCTTCTTCCTCCTCCCTGGTGGATTGTGTCTTCTTCCTCCTCTCCGGTGGATTGTGTCTTCTTCCTCCTCTCTGGTGGATCATGTCTTCTTCCTCCTCCCTGGTGGATTGTGTCTTCTTCCTCCTCTCTGGTGGATTGTGTCTTCTTCCTGCTCTCTGGTGTATTGTGTCTTCTTCCTCCTCTCTGGTGGCTTGTGTCTTCTTCCTCCTCTCTGGTGGATTGTGTCGTCTTCCTCCTCTCTGGTGGATTGTGTCTTCTTCCTCCTGTCTGGTGGCTTGTGTCTTCTTCCTCCTCCCTGGTGGATTGTGTCTTCTTCCTCCTCTCTGGTGGATTGTGTCTTCTTCCTCCTCCCTGGTGGATTGTGTCTTCTTCCTCCTCTGGTGGATTGTGTCTTCTTCCTCCTCTCTGGTGGATTGTGTCTTCCTCCTCTCTGGTGGATTGTGTCTTCTTCCTCCTCCCTGGTGGATTGTGTCTTCTTCCTCCTCCTGGTGGATTGTGTCTTCTTCCTCTCTGGTGGATTGTGTCTTCTTCCTCCTCTCTGGTGGATTGTGTCTTCCTCCTCTCTGGTGGATTGTGTCTTCTTCCTCCTCTCTGGTGGATTGTGTCTTCTTCCTCCTCTCTGGTGGCTTGTGTCTTCTTCCTCCTCTCTGGTGGATTGTGTCTTCCTCCTCTCTGGTGGATTGTGTCTTCTTCCTCCCTCCCTGGTGGATTGTGTCTTCTTCCTCCTCTCCGGTGGATTGTGTCTTCTTCCTGCTCTCTGGTGGATTGTGTCTTCTTCCTCCTCCCTGGTGGATTGTGTCTTCTTCCTCCTCTCCGGTGGATTGTGTCTTCTTCCTCCTCTCTGGTGGATCATGTCTTCTTCCTCCTCCCTGGTGGATTGTGTCTTCTTCCTCCTCTCTGGTGGATTGTGTCTTCTTCCTCCTCTCTGGTGGCTTGTGTCTTCTTCCTCCTCTCTGGTGATTGTGTCGTCTTCCTCCTCTCTGGTGGCTTGTGTCTTCTTCCTCCTCCCTGGTCGATTGTGTCTTCTTTCTCCTCTCTGGTGGATTGTGTCTTCTTCCTCCTCCCTGGTGGATTGTGTCTTCTTCCTCCTCTCTGGTGGATTGTGTCTTCTTCCTCCTCTCTGGTGGATTGTGTCTTCTTCCTCCTCTCTGGTGGATTGTGTCTTCTTCCTCCTCTCTGGTGGCTTGTGTCTTCTTTGACACTTTCCGGAATGTCAGATGTCTGAGTCCCCAGCATGCACCATAGGTCCATCCTCCTGACCCATGTCAATGCAGTGTCTTAGTGGTTGGAGGATTGAACAATGGTGCGTGGTGGGGACACAGACATTTCCAGAAGTGTTGAATACCGATGAGACTGATGGAACTTACAACAAACAAAGACACTGAGATCCTTTATTATTAGTATCCAATGTTGTCAAAGTTTACCTTATTAATCAAGCTAACAGGCCGAGCGCAAATATGAGAAAACGCCTCCAAAAGGTCTTCAGACACCTTCAACTATGCTGGAAGCAGAAGGAACTCTACACCAAAGGTCTGAGAGTCCAAAGTGATGTTTTATTAAATGAGCCAACGTGTTTCAGGGTTTCGGCCCTTCATCAGGGGTGGTGTGTTGTATAATCCCTACATGTAGCTGAGTGAAGAGCAGCAATGGTTACACTGTAAATTCTATAACAAACCATTGGCTGTCTGATATATGGTGCCCAGACTTCCTGTGGCCGGAATTTGTTACATAATATAGAAATATTGTTGCTCCTCAGTGGAGTTCAGCCACTTCCAGAGATGATACAATAACCACCTCAGCTTTGAAAGGTTTTACCCCCCTTTATGACCAGGTCATTTCCTGCTATTCAGCACTGCGCTACTTTTAATGGTAATTCCTCAGTCATGAAACACTGTACCCAAATTACATTTATATCATTTTTATATACACATAGAGCTTCTTCTGGTGGTATTTGATCACCACTGCTTTTCTGATTTTTTGCGATATAAACGAAAAAAGACAAAATAAGAAAACACAATATTTTTTCATTTCTGCTGTAAAACATACCCAATAAAATAAAAAATCAAATGTCTTCATACATTTTGGCCAATATATATTCTGCTCCATGTTTTTGGTCATATAAAATCCCAATAAGCGTATATTGATTGGTTTGTGTGAAAGTTATGGCGACTACAAACTATGGGATATACTGGAATTTTTATTTATTTATTTCTTTATACTACTAATGTCAGCGATCAGCGACTTATAATCGGAACCTGATATTGTGGTGGGAAATTTGACACAAACTGACACTGGGGGGAACTGACTAACTGCCACTGCATGTGCGTGCATAAACCCGGGAACCTGGCAGCAAAGTACCAGCACGTTGCAGGGGGCAGTCTTCAAGTGTTACGGCTGGCTATGGTGTCTGGCAGGGGTGTCTTGATTACAAATAGAAACCCTTTGGCCACTAAACAGTTCCTGGTTTGTATTTCAATCATATTTATTTGTTTATCTGGAGATCTTTACATTGTCATTTCTGACTCGGCGGTTCTGAAGGACCTTCCTTCTCTGTCAGAATGTTGGACATGCTTCATGCCGGACCTGTTTCCAAGGCAATGGCCTCCTGATACAAGGATTGTTTTCTTATCTCTCTGCGTTTTGCCTTTGTTGTAAAATGGAACACAATGCACAGCAATTGTCAGCACGCCACAAATACCACTAAATGTCCATATCTGCCACGTGCTCACATTCATTTCCCAATTTTCTGGGACCTCTGATGTGATGGGGAGACCTCTGATGTGATGGAGGGACCTCTGATGTGATGGGGAGACCTCTGATGTGATGGAGGGACCTCTGATGTGATGGGGAGACCTCTGATGTGATGGGGAGACCTCTGATGTGATGGAGGGACCTCTGATGTGATGGAGGAACCTCTGATGTGATGGGGAGACCTCTGATGTGATGGGAGGACCTCTGATGTGATGGGAGGACCTCTGATGTGATGGGAGGACCTCTGATGTGATGGGAGGACCTCTGATGTGATGGGAGGACCTCTGATGTGATGGAGGGACCTCTGATGTGATGGAGGGACCTCTGATGTGATGGTAGGACCTCTGATGTGATGCGGGGACCTCTGATGTGATGGAGGGACCTCTGTTGTGATGGGAGGACCTCTGATGTGATGCGGGGACCTCTGATGTGATGGAGGGACCTCTGTTGTGATGGGAGGACCTCTGATGTGATGGAGGGACCTCTGTTGTGATGGGAGGACCTCTGATGTGATGAGGGACCTCTGATGTGATGGGGAGACCTCTGATGTCATGGAGGGACCTTTGTTGTGATGGGAGGACCTCTGTTGTGATGAGGGACCTCTGATGTGATGAGGGACCTCTAATTTGATGGGGAGACCTCTGATGTGATGGAGGGACCTCTGTTGTGATGGGAGGACCTCTGATGTGATAGAGGGACCTCTGTTGTGATGGGAGGACCTCTGATGTGATGGAGGGACCTCTGATGTGATAGAGGGACCTCTGTTGTGATGGGAGGACCTCTGATGTGATGGAGGGACCTCTGTTGTGATGGGAGGACCTCTGTTGTGATGGGAGGACCTCTGATGTGATGGAGGGACCTCTGTTGTGATGGGAGGACCTCTGTTGTGATGGGAGGACCTCTGATGTGATGGAGGGACCTCTGTTGTGATGGGAGGACCTCTGTTGTGATGGGGGGACCTCTGATGTGATGGAGGGACCTCTGTTGTGATGGGAGGACCTCTGTTGTGATGAGGGACCTCTGATGTGATGAGGGACCTCTAATTTGATGGGGAGACCTCTGATGTGATGGAGGGACCTCTGTTGTGATGGGAGGACCTCTGATGTGATAGAGGGACATCTGTTGTGATGGGAGGACCTCTGATGTGATGAGGGACCTCTGATGTGATGGGGAGACCTCTGATGTGATGGAGGGACCTCTGATGTGATGGGGGGACCTCTGATGTGATGGAGGGACCTCTGATGTGATGGAGGGACCTGTGATGTGATGGAGGGACCTCTGTTGTGATGGGAGGACCTCTGTTGTGATGAGGGACCTCTGATTTGATGGGGAGACCTCTGATGTGATGGAGGGACCTCTGTTGTGATGGGAGGACCTCTGATGTGATGGGGAGACCTCTGATGTGATGGAGGACCCTCTGATGTGATGGGGGGACCTCTGATGTGATGGAGGGACCTCTGATGTGATGGAGGGACCTCTGATGTGATGGAGGGACCTCTGATGTGATGGAGGGACCTCTGATGTGATGGGGAGACCTGTGATGTGATGGAGGGACCTCTGTTGTGATGGGAGGACCTCTGTTGTGATGAGGGACCTCTGATGCGATGAGGGACCTCTGATTTGATGGGGAGACCTCTGATGTGATGGAGGGACCTCTGTTGTGATGGGAGGACCTCTGATGTGATGGGGAGACCTGTGATGTGATGGGGAGACCTCTGATGTGATGAGGGACCTCTGATTTGATGGGGAGACCTCTGATGTGATGGAGGGACCTCTGTTGTGATGGGAGGACCTCTGATGTGATGAGGGACCTCTGATGTGATGGGGAGACCTCTGATGTGATGAGGGACCTCTGATGTGATGGGAGGACCTCTGTTGTGATGGGAGGACCTCTGATGTGATGGGAAGGACCTCTGATGTTATGAGGGACCTCGGATGTGATGGGGAGACCTCTGATGTGATTGTTGTGATGGGAGGACCTCTGATGTGATGGGGGGACCTCTGATGTGATGGGGAGACCTCTGATGTGATGGAGGGACCTCTGATGTGATGAGGGACCTCTAATGTAACGGGGGGACCTCTGATGTGATGGGAGGACCTCTGATGTGATGGGGAGACCTCTGATGTGATGGAGAGACCTCTGATGTGATGAGGGACCTCTAATGTAACGGGGGGACCTCTGATGTGATGGGGGGACCTCTGATGTGATGAGGGACCTCTAATGTAACGGGGGGACCTCTGATGTGATGGGAGGACCTCTGATGTGATGGGGAGACCTCAGATGTGATGAGGGACCTCTGATGTGATGGGGAGACCTCAGATGTGATGGGAGGACCTCTGTTGTGATGGGAGGACCTCTGATGTGATGGGAGGACCTCTGATGTGATAAGGGACCTCTGATGTGATGGGGAGACCTCTGACGTGATGGGGGGGGAGGCCTTTGATGTAATGAGAAACCTCTGATGTAATCGGGGGACTTCTGATGTGATGGGGGAACCTCTGATGTGATGGGGGGGACCTCTGATGTGATGGAGGGACCTCTGATGTGATGGGGAGACCTCTGACGTGATGACATCTGGTGTAATGGGAGGACCTCTGATGTAAAGGGGGCTTCTGATGTGATATTTCATGATGGCGGTTGCATGCATTGTCCCAGACTCAGGTTTTCATTGATAAGTAACATTCACATTTTGGACTGGGGGACCGACATTTTGCACAGTAGTAAAGGGATTTGCGACTGGGAAAAGTCTGTGAAAGGCCGGTGTAGGGAGTCGCAGGATGCGGATAGTAATGTCGGATTCTGGCACTTCCACTGCTAATTCTGTTAGTAGGTGAGGTTGAAAAAAGACACAAGTCCATCAAGTCCAACCTATGTGTGTGATTATGTGTCAGTATTACATTGTATATCTCTGTATGTTATGGTCATTCAGGTGATTATCTAATAGTTTCTTGAAGCTATCAATGCTCCCCGCTGAGACCACCGCCTGTGGAAGGGAATTCCACATCCTTGCCGCTCTTACAGTAAAGAACCCTCTACGTAGTTAAAGGTTAAACCTCTTTTCTTCTAATTTTAATGAGTGGCCCCGAGTCTTATTAAACTCCCTTCTGCAGAAAAGTTTTCCCCCTATTGTGGGCTCACCAGTCTGGTATTTATATATTGTGGGGTCACCAGTCCGGTATTTATATATTGTGGGGTCACCAGTCCGGTATTTATATATTGTGGGGTCACCAGTACAGTATTTGTATATTGTGGGGTCACCAGTCCGGTATTTATATATTGTGGGGTCACCAGTCCGGTATTTATATATTGTGGGGTCACCAGTACAGTATTTGTAAATTGAAATCATATCCCCTCTCAAGCGTCTCTTCTCCAGAGAGAATAAGTTCAGTGCTCACAACCTTTCCTCATAACTAAGATCCTCCAGACCCTTTATTAGCTTTGTTGCCCTTCTTTGTAGTCGCTCCATTTCCAGTACATCCTTCCTGAGGACTGGTGCCCAGAACTGGACAGCATACTCCAGGTGCGGCCGGACCAGAGTCTTGTAGAGCGGGAGAATTATCGTTTCATCTCTGGAGTTGATCCCCTTTTTAATGCCAATATTCTGTTTGCTTTATTAGCAGCAGCTTGGCATTGCATGTCATTGCTGAGCCTATCATCTACTAGGACCCCCAGGTCTTTTTCCATCCTAGATGCCCCGATAATAAAAGTCCATGTAATGACGGAGCAATACGTAGATTCCTGCGGTGGTTTTTGTCTCTTCGGCCCGGAATGTGGCTCTCGTTATAGTTCGGTTATTTCTCTATGGAGAGACTTTCATCTGCTGAGAATTACAAGTGACAGGCGGGTGAGGGTGGCGGCGTTGGGTGAGGGTGGCGGCATTGGGTGAGGGTGGCGGCGTTGGGTGAGGGTGGCGGCGTTGTTTACGAGGGACTGCGAGGAGCGGAGATGTGACCATCTGGTGGGGTGTCATTTTTAATGAACATTCCAGAATAGGCTGATGGGTTCCCTTTAATCCCGGGATCAGGATCACCGATATTCCTGGGGAGTCAGGGACAGGTCAGAATACGTCCCTCCCTGGCACAGCCATGTGCAGTCAGAAGGAAATGTCTCTCTTCATGACAATCACCAGTCCTCGCCGAGCCTGTGTTGTGCAGGGCCGATCCTAGGCGGGTGCGTGGGGTGCAGTTCACCCGGGCGCCACAGAGGTGGGGGCGCTCAAGCGCCAGAGTGCTGCTCTCCCTCCTTCTCCTCTCCTTGTTGGTGTCCAGAGGCCGCTCTATTAGCCGCTCACCACCGCCGCCGCTGTGTTTCCTGCTCACGTCCTTCCCCCCTCCATCCTCCTGTCAGAGGAGATCGGAGCAGCTGTCTCTGTTCGGAGAGAGACCCGCACAGTGACGTCATTGGGGGGCGGGGCGGGTCATGCCGTGCGGCATGCAGTGCCTGTCATTTGTTCTTCTCCTCTCTGTCACGATCTTCTCCACCCGGGCGGCGCGGCTGCACACTGTCCTCCCCTCTCCAGCTGCCGCCCAGGTGGGGTTTGTCCTGAGTGGGGGGTCTGTACTAATGGAGGGGGGGTGGTTTGTGGGGGGAGTCTGTACTAATGGAGGGGGGTCTGTACTACTAATGGAGGGGGGTGCTTTGTGTGGGGGGTCTGTACTAATGGAGGGGGGGGTGGTTTGTGGGGGGGTCTGTACTAATGGAGGGGGGTGGTTTGTGGGGGTCTGTAATAATGGAGGGGGGGTGGTTTGTGGGGGGGAGTCTGTACTAATGGAGGGGGGTCTGTACTAATAGAGGGGGGTTTGTGGGGGTCTATACTAATGGAGAGGGGTGGTTTGTGTGGGGGGTCTGTACTAATGGAGGGGGGGTGGTTTGTGGGGGGGAGTCTGTACTAATGGAGGGGGGGTCTGTACTAATGGAGGGGGTGGTTTGTGCGGGGTCTGTACTAATGGAGGGGGGTGGTTTGTGTGTGGGGTCTGTACTAATGGAGGGGGGTGGTTTGTGTGGGGAGTCTGTCCTAATGGAGGGGGGTGGTTTGTGTGTGGGGTCTGTACTAATGGAGGGGGGTGGTTTGTGACGGGGGTCTGTACTAATGAAGGGGGGCCTGTACTAATGGAGGGGGGGTGATTTGTGGGGGGTCTGTACTAATTGAGGGGGGTGGTTTGTGTGGGGGGTCTGTACAAATGGAGGGGGGTGGTTTGTGTGGGGGGGTCTGTGCTAATGGAGGGGGTTAGTTTGTCCTGAGGGGGGTCTGTACTAATGGGGGGTCTGTACTAATGGAGGGGGGTGGTTTGTGGAGGGGTCTGTACTAATGGAGGGGGGTGGTTCGTGTGGGGGGTCTGTACTAATGAAGGGGATCTGTACTAATGGAGGGGGTAGTTTGTCCTGAGGGGGGTCTGTACTAATAGGGGGTGGTTTATGGGTGGTCTGTACTAATAGAGGGGGGTGGTTTGTCGAGGGGTCTTTACTAATGGAGGGGGGTGGTTTGTCCTGGGGGGTCTGTACTAATGGAGGGGGGTCTGTACTGAGGGAGGGGTTTATGCTTAGTGGGGGGTCTGCACTAATGGAGGGGGTCTATACTTAGTGAAGGGGGTCTGTACTGAGGGGCGACTGAAGTTGGTGGAGAGGGGGGTGACACCATGTTTTACCGCACTGGGTGACACGAACCCTAGTGACGCCACTCCAGCCATGGGCTCTTCTTTCCCCCTACCTCTCCCTCCCCTCACGCTGCTGTACTAGTGAGCAGTGCTTGCCAGCACAGCTGCCCACTATGTTTCTTCCCCCACCTTCATATCGGCCAGGGAAGAAATAGAATTAAAAAATTAGCAGAGAAGAGGATTGTGGGACATGTAGTCCTGAGGACTGGCAGCCCCAATGTAACTCGGAGACTGCAGCCCACACAGCATGCTCAGCTGAATGGGAGAGAGAGAGCTAGGAGCCCAGGAAAGCTTTCAGGGAACTACACACAGGACTCCAGAGGGAGAGGACAGTGCTGAGGGAACACCATCAGAGAGAGAACCCCGCTGCCCTGCGCCACCAGAGGGAAAGCCACACAGCCTACCACCATCCCTGGCGGAGAAAGGAATGGAGTAATTGCCAGAATACAGATCTGGGCTGGGATCTCTGACCATCTCCTGTATTATGTCTGCAGTCTCTGATCATCTCCTGTATCATGTCTGCAGTCTCTGATCATCTCCTGTACTATGTCTGCAGTCTCTCATCATCTCCTGTATTATGTCTGCAGTCTCTGATCATCTCCTGTATTATGTCTGCAGTCTCTGATCATCTCCTGTACTATGTCTGCAGTCTCTGATCATCTCCTGTATTATGTCTGCAGTCTCTGATCATCTCCTGTATTATGTCTGCAGTCTCTGATCATCTCCTGTATTATGTCTGCAGTCTCTGATCATCTGCTGTACTATGTCTGCAGTCTCTCATCATCTCCTGTATTATGTCTGCAGTCTCTGATCATCTCCTGTATTATGTCTGCAGTCTCTGATCATCTCCTGTACTATGTCCGCAGTCTCTGACCCTCTCTTGTATCATGTCTGCAGTCTCTGATCATCTCCTGTACTATGTCTGCAGTCTCTGATCATCTCCTGTATTATGTCTGCAGTCTCTGATCATCTCCTGTACTATGTCTGCAGTCTCTGATCATCTCCTGTACTATGTCCGCAGTCTCTGACCCTCTCTTGTATCATGTCTGCAGTCTCTGATCATCTCCTGTACTATGTCTGCAGTCTCTGATCATCTCCTGTACTATGTCTGCAGTCTCTGATCATCTCCTGTACTATGTCTGCAGTCTCTGACCTTCTCCTGTACTATGTCTGCAGTCTCTGATCATCTCCTGTATTATGTCTGCAGTCTCTGATCATCTCCTGTACTATGTCTGCAGTCTCTGATCATCTCCTGTATTATGTCTGCAGTCTCTGATCATCTCCTGTACTATGTCTGCAGTCTCTGATCATCTCCTGTACTATGTCCGCAGTCTCTGACCCTCTCTTGTATCATGTCTGCAGTCTCTGATCATCTCCTGTACTATGTCTGCAGTCTCTGATCATCTCCTGTACTATGTCTGCAGTCTCTGATCATCTCCTGTACTATGTCTGCAGTCTCTGATCATCTCCTGTATTATGTCTGCAGTCTCTGATCATCTCCTGTACTATGTCTGCAGTCTCTGACCATCTCCTGTATTATGTCTGCAGTTTCTGATCATCTCCTGTACTATGTCTGCAGTCTCTGATCATCTCCTGTATTATGTCTGCAGTCTCTGATCATCTCCTGTACTATGTCTGCAGTCTCTGATCATCTCCTGTACTATGTCCGCAGTCTCTGACCCTCTCTTGTATCATGTCTGCAGTCTCTGATCATCTCCTGTACTATGTCCGCAGTCTCTGACCCTCTCTTGTATCATGTCTGCAGTCTCTGATCATCTCCTGTACAATGTCTGCAGTCTCTGATCATCTCCTGTATTATGTCTGCAGTCTCTGATCATCTCCTGTACTATGTCTGCAGTCTCTGACCATCTCCTGTATTATGTCTGCAGTCTCTGATCATCTCCTGTACTATGTCTGCAGTCTCTGATCATCTCCTGTATTATGTCTGCAGTCTCTGATCATCTCCTGTACTATGTCTGCAGTCTCTGATCATCTCCTGTACTATGTCCGCAGTCTCTGACCCTCTCTTGTATCATGTCTGCAGTCTCTGATCATCTCCTGTACTATGTCTGCAGTCTCTGATCATCTCCTGTACTATGTCCGCAGTCTCTTACCCTCTCTTGTATCATGTCTGCAGTCTCTGATCATCTCCTGTATTATGTCTGCAGTCTCTGATCATCTCCTGTATTATGTCTGCAGTCTCTGATCATCTCCTGTACTATGTCTGCAGTCTCTGATCATCTCCTGTACTATGTCTGCAGTCTCTGATCATCTCCTGTACTATGTCCGCAGTCTCTGACCCTCTCTTGTATCATGTCTGCAGTCTCTGATCATCTCCTGTACTATGTCTGCAGTCTCTGATCATCTCCTGTACTATGTCTGCAGTCTCTGATCATCTCCTGTACTATGTCCGCAGTCTCTGACCCTCTCTTGTATCATGTCTGCAGTCTCTGATCATCTCCTGTACTATGTCTGCAGTCTCTGATCATCTCCTGTACTATGTCTGCAGTCTCTGACCTTCTCCTGTACTATGTCTGCAGTCTCGGATCATCTCCTGTACTATGTCTGCAGTCTCTGACCATCTCCTGTATTATGTCTGCAGTCTCTGATCATCTCCTGTACTATGTCTGCAGTCTCTGACCCTCTCTTGTATCATGTCTGCAGTCTCTGACCATCTCCTGTATTATGTCTGCAGTCTCTGACCCTCTCTTGTATCATGTCTGCAGTCTCTGATCATCTCCTGTACTATGTCTGCAGTCTCTGATCATCTCCTGTACTATGTCTGCAGTCTCTGATCATCTCCTGTACTATGTCTGCAGTCTCTGATCATCTCCTGTATTATGTCTGCAGTCTCTGATCATCTCCTGTACTATGTCTGCAGTCTGTGATCATCTCCTGTATAATGTCTGCAGTCTCTGATCATCTCCTGTACTATGTCTGCAGTCTCTGATCATCTCCTGTACTATGTCCGCAGTCTCTGACCCTCTCTTGTATCATGTCTGCAGTCTCTGATCATCTCCTGTACTATGTCTGCAGTCTCTGACCCTCTCTTGTATCATGTCTGCAGTCTCTGATCATCTCCTGTACTATGTCTGCAGTCTCTGACCATCTCCTGTATCATGTCTGCAGTCTCTGATCATCTCCTGTATTATGTCTGCAGTCTCTGATCATCTCCTGTATTATGTCTGCAGTCTCTGATCATCTCCTGTATTATGTCTGCAGTCTCTGATCATCTCCTGTACTATGTCCGCAGTCTCTGACCCTCTCTTGTATCATGCCTGCAGTCTCTGATCATCTCCTGTACTATGTCTGCAGTCTCTGATCATCTCCTGTATTATGTCTGCAGTCTCTGATCATCTCCTGTACTATGTCCGCAGTCTCTGACCCTCTCTTGTATCATGTCTGCAGTCTCTGATCATCTCCTGTACTATGTCTGCAGTCTCTGATCATCTCCTGTACTATGTCTGCAGTCTCTGATCATCTCCTGTACTATGTCTGCAGTCTCTGATCATCTCCTGTACTATGTCTGCAGTCTCTGATCATCTCCTGTACTATGTCTGCAGTCTCTGATCATCTCCTGTACTATGTCTGCAGTCTCTGATCATCTCCTGTACTATGTCCGCAGTCTCTGACCCTCTCTTGTATCATGTCTGCAGTCTCTGATCATCTCCTGTACTATGTCTGCAGTCTCTGATCATCTCCTTTACTATGTCTGCAGTCTCTGACCTTCTCCTGTACTATGTCTGCAGTCTCTGATCATCTCCTGTACTATGTCCGCAGTCTCTGACCATCTCCTGTATTATGTCTGCAGTCTCTGATCATCTCCTGTACTATGTCTGCAGTCTCTGATCATCTCCTGTACTATGTCTGCAGTCTCTGATCATCTCCTGTACTATGTCTGCAGTCTCTGATCATCTCCTGTACTATGTCTGCAGTCTCTGATCATCTGCTGTATTATGTCTGCAGTCTCTGATCATCTCCTGTATTATGTCTGCAGTCTCTGATCATCTCCTGTACTATGTCTGCAGTCTCTGATCATCTCCTGTACTATGTCCGCAGTCTCTGACCCTCTCTTGTATCATGTCTGCAGTCTCTGACCCTCTCTTGTATTATGTCTGCAGTCTCTGACCTTCTCCTGTACTATGTCTGCAGTCTCTGATCATCTCCTGTACTATGTCTGCAGTCTCTGACCTTCTCCTGTATTATGTCTGCAGTCTCTGATCATCTCCTGTACTATGTCCGCAGTCTCTGACCCTCTCTTGTATCATGCCTGCAGTCTCTGATCATCTCCTGTACTATGTCTGCAGTCTCTGATCATCTCCTGTACTATGTCTGCAGTCTCTGATCATCTCCTGTATTATGTCTGCAGTCTCTGATCATCTCCTGTACTATGTCCGCAGTCTCTGACCCTCTCTTGTATCATGCCTGCAGTCTCTGATCATCTCCTGTACTATGTCTGCAGTCTCTGATCATCTCCTGTATTATGTCTGCAGTCTCTGACCCTCTCTTGTATCATGTCTGCAGTCTCTGATCATCTCCTGTACTATGTCTGCAGTCTCTGATCATCTCCTGTACTATGTCTGCAGTCTCTGATCATCTCCTGTACTATGTCTGCAGTCTCTGATCATCTCCTGTACTATGTCTGCAGTCTCTGATCATCTCCTGTACTATGTCTGCAGTCTCTGATCATCTCCTGTACTATGTCTGCAGTCTCTGATCATCTCCTGTACTATGTCCGCAGTCTCTGACCCTCTCTTGTATCATGTCTGCAGTCTCTGATCATCTCCTGTACTATGTCTGCAGTCTCTGATCATCTCCTTTACTATGTCTGCAGTCTCTGACCTTCTCCTGTACTATGTCTGCAGTCTCTGATCATCTCCTGTACTATGTCTGCAGTCTCTGACCATCTCCTGTATTATGTCTGCAGTCTCTGATCATCTCCTGTACTATGTCTGCAGTCTCTGACCCTCTCTTGTATCATGTCTGCAGTCTCTGATCATCTCCTGTACTATGTCTGCAGTCTCTGATCATCTCCTGTACTATGTCTGCAGTCTCTGATCATCTCCTGTACTATGTCTGCAGTCTCTGATCATCTCCTGTACTATGTCTGCAGTCTCTGATCATCTCCTGTACTATGTCTGCAGTCTCTGATCATCTGCTGTATTATGTCTGCAGTCTCTGATCATCTCCTGTATTATGTCTGCAGTCTCTAATCATCTCCTGTACTATGTCTGCAGTCTCTGATCATCTCCTGTACTATGTCCGCAGTCTCTGACCCTCTCTTGTATCATGTCTGCAGTCTCTGACCCTCTCTTGTATTATGTCTGCAGTCTCTGACCTTCTCCTGTACTATGTCTGCAGTCTCTGATCATCTCCTGTACTATGTCTGCAGTCTCTGACCTTCTCCTGTACTATGTCTGCAGTCTCTGATCATCTCCTGTACTATGTCTGCAGTCTCTGATCATCTCCTGTACTATGTCTGCAGTCTCTGACCATTTCCTGTATTATGTCTGCAGTCTCTGATCATCTCCTGTACTATGTCTGCAGTCTCTGACCCTCTCTTGTATCATGTCTGCAGTCTCTGATCATCTCCTGTACTATGTCTGCAGTCTCTGATCATCTCCTGTACTATGTCTGCAGTCTCTGATCATCTCCTGTACTATGTCTGCAGTCTCTGATCATCTCCTGTACTATGTCTGCAGTCTCTGATCATCTCCTGTACTATGTCTGCAGTCTCTGATCATCTGCTGTATTATGTCTGCAGTCTCTGATCATCTCCTGTATTATGTCTGCAGTCTCTGATCATCTCCTGTACTATGTCTGCAGTCTCTGATCATCTCCTGTACTATGTCCGCAGTCTCTGACCCTCTCTTGTATTATGTCTGCAGTCTCTGACCTTCTCCTGTACTATGTCTGCAGTCTCTGATCATCTCCTGTACTATGTCTGCAGTCTCTGACCTTCTCCTGTACTATGTCTGCAGTCTCTGATCATCTCCTGTACTATGTCTGCAGTCTCGGATCATCTCCTGTACTATGTCTGCAGTCTCTGACCATCTCCTGTATTATGTCTGCAGTCTCTGATCATCTCCTGTACTATGACTGCAGTCTCTGACCCTCTCTTGTATCATGTCTGCAGTCTCTGATCATCTCCTGTACTATGTCTGCAGTCTCTGATCATCTCCTGTACTATGTCTGCAGTCTCTGATCATCTCCTGTACTATGTCTGCAGTCTCTGATCATCTCCTGTATTATGTCTGCAGTCTCTGATCATCTCCTGTATTATGTCTGCAGTCTCTGATCATCTCCTGTACTATGTCTGCAGTCTCTGATCATCTCCTGTATTATGTCTGCAGTCTCTGATCATCTCCTGTACTATGTCTGCAGTCTCTGATCATCTCCTGTACTATGTCTGCAGTCTCTGATCATCTGCTGTATTATGTCTGCAGTCTCTGATCATCTCCTGTATTATGTCTGCAGTCTCTGATCATCTCCTGTACTATGTCTGCAGTCTCTGATCATCTCCTGTACTATGTCCGCAGTCTCTGACCCTCTCTTGTATCATGTCTGCAGTCTCTGATCATCTCCTGTACTATGTCTGCAGTCTCTGATCATCTCCTGTACTATGTCTGCAGTCTCTGATCATCTCCTGTACTATGTCTGCAGTCTCTGACCTTCTCCTGTACTATGTCTGCAGTCTCTGACCTTCTCCTGTACTATGTCTGCAGTCTCTGATCATCTCCTGTACTATGTCTGCAGTCTCGGATCATCTCCTGTACTATGTCTGCAGTCTCTGACCATCTCCTGTATTATGTCTGCAGTCTCTGATCATCTCCTGTACTATGACTGCAGTCTCTGACCCTCTCTTGTATCATGTCTGCAGTCTCTGATCATCTCCTGTACTATGTCTGCAGTCTCTGATCATCTCCTGTACTATGTCTGCAGTCTCTGATCATCTCCTGTACTATGTCTGCAGTCTCTGATCATCTCCTGTATTATGTCTGCAGTCTCTGATCATCTCCTGTATTATGTCTGCAGTCTCTGATCATCTCCTGTATTATGTCTGCAGTCTCTGATCATCTCTTGTATCATGTCTGCAGTCTCTGACCATCTCCTGTATCATGTCTGCAGTCTCTGATCATCTCCTGTACTATGTCTGCAGTCTCTGATCATCTCCTGTACCATGTCTGCAGTCTCTGATCATCTCCTGTATTATGTCTGCAGTCTCTGATCATCTCCTGTATTATGTCTGCAGTCTCTGATCATCTCCTGTACTATGTCTGCAGTCTCTGACCATCTCCTGTATTATGTCTGCAGTCTCTGATCATCTCCTGTACTATGTCTGCAGTCTCTGACCTTCTCCTGTACTATGTCTGCAGTCTCTGACCTTCTCCTGTACTATGTCTGCAGTCTCTGATCATCTCCTGTACTATGTCTGCAGTCTCTGATCATCTCCTGTACTATGTCTGCAGTCTCTGACCATCTCCTGTATTATGTCTGCAGTCTCTGATCATCTCCTGTACTATGACTGCAGTCTCTGACCCTCTCTTGTATCATGTCTGCAGTCTCTGATCATCTCCTGTACTATGTCTGCAGTCTCTGATCATCTCCTGTACTATGTCTGCAGTCTCTGATCATCTCCTGTACTATGTCTGCAGTCTCTGATCATCTCCTGTATTATGTCTGCAGTCTCTGATCATCTCCTGTATTATGTCTGCAGTCTCTGATCATCTCCTGTATTATGTCTGCAGTCTCTGACCATCTCCTGTATTATGTCTGCAGTCTCTGATCATCTCCTGTACTATGACTGCAGTCTCTGACCCTCTCTTGTATCATGTCTGCAGTCTCTGATCATCTCCTGTACTATGTCTGCAGTCTCTGATCATCTCCTGTACTATGTCTGCAGTCTCTGATCATCTCCTGTACTATGTCTGCAGTCTCTGATCATCTCCTGTATTATGTCTGCAGTCTCTGATCATCTCCTGTATTATGTCTGCAGTCTCTGATCATCTCCTGTATTATGTCTGCAGTCTCTGATCATCTCTTGTATCATGTCTGCAGTCTCTGACCATCTCCTGTATTATGTCTGCAGTCTCTGATCATCTCCTGTACCATGTCTGCAGTCTCTGATCATCTCCTGTACTATGTCTGCAGTCTCTGATCATCTCTTGTATCATGTCTGCAGTCTCTGACCATCTCCTGTATTATGTCTGCAGTCTCTGATCATCTCCTGTACTATGTCTGCAGTCTCTGATCATCTCCTGTACTATGTCTGCAGTCTCTGACCATCTCCTGTATTATGTCTGCAGTCTCTGATCATCTCCTGTACCATGTCTGCAGTCTCTGATCATCTCCTGTACTATGTCTGCAGTCTCTGATCATCTCTTGTATCATGTCTGCAGTCTCTGATCATCTCCTGTACTATGTCTGCAGTCTCTGATCATCTCCTGTACTATGTCTGCAGTCTCTGATCATCTCCTGTACCATGTCTGCAGTCTCTGATCATCTCCTGTACTATGTCTGCAGTCTCTGACCATCTCCTGTATTATGTCTGCAGTCTCTGATCATCTCCTGTATTATGTCTGCAGTCTCTGACCATCTCCTGTATTATGTCTGCAGTCTCTGATCATCTCCTGTACTATGTCTGCAGTCTCTGATCATCTCCTGTACTATGTCTGCAGTCTCTGATCATCTCCTGTACTATGTCTGCAGTCTCTGATCATCTCCTGTACTATGTCTGGGGGCTCTTTCTAACAGACGCCCTCTCTGTGTGCATCAGAGACTCCCCTCCAGGTCTCATTAGTGTACGCTCTTCCTGTATTTTTTGTTATTGTTAGAAGATTATGGGAGGATCCCAGAGTAACGAAGACTTCTTAGGGGAGCATCTCTGTGTTTGAGTGGTTGCCATAGAAACATGTGTAAAGGGGAGGAGTTTGTAAGATGACCATGTGGGGGCGCCTAGGATCGGCCCTGGTGTTGTGTCATCCCAACTGTACGGGAGTCCCGCAGGCCGCCATCTTCCTCTGGGTGAGAAGTGATGACAACCCAATGACCGGCCTGCAGACCTGGAACCCCCCGGCTGTGTATGCCGTGTGCCCAGATCCCTGGAATTTAAATATTTATTCTACAGCGTAAAGCCTGTTTATACCACCAGCTATGCGGACATGTTTATATGAGATGCAGATCTCCTCAGTGCGAGCTTTGCCAGCCCTCCAGACAACGAGAGGTTACATGAAGGTCCATCAATTGTCCTCATTTCACAATCTGTCCATGTGTGAGGAGCCGACCAAATCCATCGTCTTCCAGGATCATCACCACCGAGCCGTCAGCATAGTCTTCATCTATATATATGAACCCGGGGCTATGAATTCTACGACAACTTCATACAACTGGTCCGTAAAATGATCCCAAACTCCCGATTAGTTCTATCCTTGTACCCAATAAAGTCCCTTCTATGGCCACCAAACCCCCAAATTCCTGCTGCTGGGATCTGACTTCCTGGTAGAGGGGGCTACATTCCTTCTCCTAGGACCCCCTGTATGGAGGAACGTAGCCACCCGCTCTTCCTCAATCTTCAGATGGGCTATGGGACTAAAAGATGATGGTTCTATGGAGTGTGTAATATGGACTATAGACAATGGTATCTAAGGGGCCCTTCTCCCAGTGTTCATCAATCTAAGGGGTCCTTCTCCCAGTGTTCATCAATCTAAGGGGTCCTTCTCCCAGTGTTCATCAATCAAAGGGGTCCTTCTCCCAGTGTTCATCAATCAAAGGGGTCCTTCTCCCAGTGTTCATCAATCAAAGGGGTCCTTCTCCCAGTGTTCATCAATCAAAGGGGTCCTTCTCCCAGTGTTCATCAATCTAAGGGGCCCTTCTCCCAGTGTTCATCAATCTAAGGGGTCCTTCTCCCAGTGTTCATCAATCTAAGGGGTCCTTCTCCCAGTGTTCATCAATCAAAGGGGTCCTTCTCCCAGTGTTCATCAATCAAAGGGGTCCTTCTCCCAGTGTTCATCAATCTAAGGGGCCCTTCTCCCAGTGTTCATCAATCTAAGGGGTCCTTCTCCCAGTGTTCATCAATCTAAGGGGTCCTTCTCCCAGTGTTCATCAATCAAAGGGGTCCTTCTCCCAGTGTTCATCAATCAAAGGGGTCCTTCTCCCAGTGTTCATCAATCAAAGGGGTCCTTCTCCCAGTGTTCATCAATCTAAGGGGCCCTTCTCCCAGTGTTCATCAATCTAAGGGGCCCTTCTCCCAGTGTTCATCAATCTAAGGGGCCCTTCTCCCAGTGTTCATCAATCTAAGGGGCCCTTCTCCCAGTGTTCATCAATCTAAGGGGCCCTTCTCCCAGTGTTCATCAATCTAAGGGGTCCTTCTCCCAGTGTTCATCAATCTAAGGGGCCCTTCTCCCAGTGTTCATCAATCTAAGGGGCCCTTCTCCCAGTGTTCATCAATCTAAGGGGTCCTTCTCCCAGTGTTCATCAATCTAAGAGGCCCTTCTCCCAGTGTTCATCAATCTAAGGGGCCCTTCTCCCAGTGTTCATCAATCTAAGGGGTCCTTCTCCCAGTGTTCATCAATCTAAGGGGTCCTTCTCCCAGTGTTCATCAATCTAAGGGGCCCTTCTCCCAGTGTTCATCAATCTAAGGGGTCCTTCTCCCAGTGTTCATCAGTCTAAGGGGCCCTTCTCCCAGTGTTCATCAATCTAAGGGGTCCTTCTCCCAGTGTTCATCAATCTAAGGGGTCCTTCTCCCAGTGTTCATCAATCTAAGGGGCCCTTCTCCCAGTGTTCATCAATCTAAGGGGCCCTTCTCCCAGTGTTCATCAATCTAAGAGGCCCTTCTCCCAGTGTTCATCAATCTAAGGGGTCCTTCTCCCAGTGTTTATCAATCTAAGGGGCCCTTCTCCCAGTGTTCATCAATCTAAGGGGCCCTTCTCCCAGTGTTCATCAGTCTAAGGGGCCCTTCTCCCAGTGTTCATCAATCTAAGGGGCCCTTCTCCCAGTGTTCATCAGTCTAAGGGGCCCTTCTCCCAGTGTTCATCAATCTAAGGGGCCCTTCTCCCAGTGTTCATCAATCTAAGGGGCCCTTCTCCCAGTGTTCATCAATCTAAGGGGCCCTTCTCCCAGTGTTCATCAATCTAAGGGGCCCTTCTCCCAGTGTTCATCAATCTAAGGGGCCCTTCTCCCAGTGTTTATCAATCTAAGGGGCCCTTCTCCCAGTGTTCATCAGTCTAAGGGGCCCTTCTCCCAGTGTTCATCAATCTAAGGGGCCCTTCTCCCAGTGTTTATCAATCTAAGGGGCCCTTCTCCCAGTGTTCATCAATCTAAGGGGTCCTTCTCCCAGTGTTCATCAATCTAAGGGGCCCTTCTCCCAGTGTTCATCAATCTAAGGGGCCCTTCTCCCAGTGTTCATCAATCTAATGGGCCCTTCTCCCAGTGTTTATCAATCTAAGGGGCCCTTCTCCCAGTGTTTATCAATCTAAGGGGCCCTTCTCCCAGTGTTCATCAATCTAAGGGGCCCTTCTCCCAGTGTTCATCAGTCTAAGGGGCCCTTCTCCCAGTGTTCATCAATCTAAGGGGCCCTTCTCCCAGTGTTTATCAATCTAAGGGGCCCTTCTCCCAGTGTTCAATCTAATGGGCCCTTCTCCCAGTGTTCATCAATCTAAGGGGCCCTTCTCCCAGTGTTTATCAATCTAAGGGGCCCTTCTCCCAGTGTTCATCAGTCTAAGGGGCCCTTCTCCCAGTGTTCATCAATCTAAGGGGCCCTTCTCCCAGTGTTTATCAATCTAAGGGGCCCTTCTCCCAGTGTTCAATCTAATGGGCCCTTCTCCCAGTGTTCATCAATCTAAGGGGCCCTTCTCCCAGTGTTCATCAATCTAAGGGGCCCTTCTCCCAGTGTTCATCAATCTAAGGGGCCCTTCTCCCAGTGTTCATCAGTCTAAGGGGCCCTTCTCCCAGTGTTCATCAATCTAAGGGGCCCTTCTCCCAGTGTTCATCAATCTAAGGGGCCCTTCTCCCAGTGTTCATCAATCTAAGGGGCCCTTCTCCCAGTGTTCATCAATCTAAGAGGCCCTTCTCCCAGTGTTCATCAATCTAAGGGGCCCTTCTCCCAGTGTTCATCAGTCTAAGGGGCCCTTCTCCCAGTGTTCATCAATCTAAGGGGCCCTTCTCCCAGTGTTCATCAATCTAAGGGGCCCTTCTCCCAGTGTTCATCAATCTAAGGGGCCCTTCTCCCAGTGTTTATCAATCTAAGGGCCCTTCTCCCAGTGTTCATCAGTCTAAGGGGCCCTTCTCCCAGTGTTCATCAATCTAAGGGCCCTTCTCCCAGTGTTTATCAATCTAAGGGGCCCTTCTCCCAGTGTTCATCAATCTAAGGGGCCCTTCTCCCAGTGTTTCATCAATCTAAGGGGCCCTTCTCCCAGTGTTTATCAATCTAAGGGGCCCTTCTCCCAGTGTTCAATCTAATGGGCCCTTCTCCCAGTGTTTATCAATCTAAGGGGCCCTTCTCCCAGTGTTCATCAATCTAAGGGGCCCTTCTCCCAGTGTTCATCAGTCTAAGGGGCCCTTCTCCCAGTGTTCATCAATCTAAGGGGCCCTTCTCCCAGTGTTTATCAATCTAAGGGGCCCTTCTCCCAGTGTTCAATCTAATGGGCCCTTCTCCCAGTGTTTATCAATCTAAGGGGCCCTTCTCCCAGTGTTCATCAATCTAAGGGGCCCTTCTCCCAGTGTTCATCAATCTAAGGGGCCCTTCTCCCAGTGTTCATCAATCTAAGGGGCCCTTCTCCCAGTGTTTATCAATCTAAGGGGCCCTTCTCCCAGTGTTCATCAGTCTAAGGGGCCCTTCTCCCAGTGTTCATCAATCTAAGGGGCCCTTCTCCCAGTGTTTATCAATCTAAGGGGCCCTTCTCCCAGTGTTCATCAGTCTAAGGGGCCCTTCTCCCAGTGTTCATCAATCTAAGGGGCCCTTCTCCCAGTGTTCATCAATCTAAGGGGTCCTTCTCCCAGTGTTCATCAGTCTAAGGGGCCCTTCTCCCAGTGTTCATCAATCTAAGGGGCCCTTCTCCCAGTGTTTATCAATCTAAGGGGCCCTTCTCCCAGTGTTTATCAATCTAAGGGGCCCTTCTCCCAGTGTTCATCAATCTAAGGGGCCCTTCTCCCAGTGTTCATCAATCTAAGGGGCCCTTCTCCCAGTGTTCAATCTAATGGGCCCTTCTCCCAGTGTTCATCAATCTAAGGGGCCCTTCTCCCAGTGTTCAATCTAATGGGCCCTTCTCCCAGTGTTCATCAATCAAAGGGGTCCTTCTCCCAGTGTTCATCAATCTAAGGGGCCCTTCTCCCAGTGTTCATCAATCTAAGGGGCCCTTCTTCCAGTGTTCATCAATCTAAGAGGCCCTTCTCCCAGTGTTCATCAGTCTAAGGGGCCCTTCTCCCAGTGTTCATCAATCTAAGGGGTCCTTCTCCCAGTGTTCATCAATCAAAGGGGTCCTTCTCCCAGTGTTCATCAATCTAAGGGGTCCTTCTCCCAGTGTTCATCAATCTAAGGGGTCCTTCTCCCAGTGTTCATCAATCTAAGGGGCCCTTCTCCCAGTGTTCATCAATCTAAGGGGCCCTTCTCCCAGTGTTCATCAATCTAAGGGGCCCTTCTCCCAGTGTTCATCAATCTAAGGGGCCCTTCTCCCAGTGTTCATCAGTCTAAGGGGCCCTTCTCCCAGTGTTCATCAATCTAAGGGGCCCTTCTCCCAGTGTTCATCAATCTAAGGGGCCCTTCTCCCAGTGTTCATCAGTCTAAGGGGCCCTTCTCCCAGTGTTCATCAATCTAAGGGGCCCTTCTCCCAGTGTTTATCAATCTAAGGGGCCCTTCTCCCAGTGTTCATCAGTCTAAGGGGCCCTTCTCCCAGTGTTCATCAATCTAAGGGGCCCTTCTCCCAGTGTTCATCAATCTAAGGGGCCCTTCTCCCAGTGTTTATCAATCTAAGGGGCCCTTCTCCCAGTGTTCAATCTAAGGGGCCCTTCTCCCAGTGTTCATCAATCTAAGGGGCCCTTCTCCCAGTGTTCAATCTAATGGGCCCTTCTCCCAGTGTTCATCAATCTAAGGGGCCCTTCTCCCAGTGTTCATCAATCTAAGGGGCCCTTCTCCCAGTGTTCATCAATCTAAGGGGCCCTTCTCCCAGTGTTCATCAATCTAAGGGGCCCTTTTCTCAGTGTTCATCAATCTAAGGGGCCCTTCTCCCAGTGTTCATCAATCTAAGGGGCCCTTCTCCCAGTGTTCATCAATCTAAGGGGCCCTTCTCCCAGTGTTCATCAGTCTAAGGGGTCCTTCTCCCAGTGTTCATCAATCTAAGGGGCCCTTCTCCCAGTGGCTACCAATGTGAGGGGCCCTTCTTTCCCTGACCACCAATGTAGGGGGGCACTATACAAACTGACTGCAAGTGTAATAGGACCCTTTTACCAATGTAAGGGGGCCCTTTCCCACTGACCTCCATTCTGAGAGGCCTTTGCTCACTGACCTCCACTCTGAGGGGCCCTTCACCACCGACCTCCATTCTGAGGGGCCCTTGCTCACTGACCTCCATTCTGAGGGGCCCTTCCCCACCAACCTCCATTCTGAGGGGCCCTTGCTCACTGACCTCCATTCTGAGGGGCCCTTTCCCACAGACCTCCAGTCTGAGGGGCCCTTCCCCACTGACCTCCATTCTGAGGGGCCCTTGCTCACTGACCTCCATTCTGAGGGGCCCTTCCCCAATGACCTTCATTCTGAGGGGCCCTTGCCTACTGACCTCCATTCTAAGGGGCCCTTGCCTACTGACCTCCATTCTGAGGGGCCCTTCCTCACTGACCTCCATTCTGAGGGGCCCTTGCCCACTGACCTCCATTCTGAGGGGCCCTTTCCCACAGACCTCCATTCTGAGGGGCCCTTTCCCACAGACCTCCATTCTGAGGGGCCCTTTCCCACTGACCTCCATTCTGAGAGGCCCTTGCTCACTGACCTCCACTCTGAGGGGCCCTTCACCACCGACCTCCATTCTGAGGGGCCCTTGCTCACTGACCTCCATTCTGAGGGGCCCTTCCCCACCAACCTCCATTCTGAGGGGCCCTTGCTCACTGACCTCCATTCTGAGGGGCCCTTTCCCACAGACCTCCAGTCTGAGGGGCCCTTCCCCACTGACCTCCATTCTGAGGGTCCCTTGCTCACTGACCTCCATTCTGAGGGGCCCTTCCCCAATGACCTTCATTCTGAGGGGCCCTTGCCTACTGACCTCCATTCTAAGGGGCCCTTGCCTACTGACATCCATTCTGAGGGGCCCTTCCTCACTGACCTCCATTCTGGGGGGCCCTTCCCCACAGACCTCCATTCTGAGGGGCCCTTCCCCACAGACCTCCATTCTGAGGGGCCCTTCCCCACAGACCTCCATTCTGAGGGGCCCTTCCCCACAGACCTCCACTCTGAGGGGCCCTTGCTCACTGACCTCCATTCTGAGGGGCCCTTCCCCACTGACCTCCACTCTGAGGGGCCCTTGCCCACTGACCTCCATTCTGAGGGGCCTTTTCCCACAGACCTCCATTCTGAGGGGCCCTTGCTCACTGACCTCCATTCTGAGGGGCCCTTGCCCACTGACCTCCATTCTGAGGGGCCGTTTCCCACAGACCTCCATTCTGAGGGGCCCTTCCCCACTGACCTCCACTCTGAGGGGCCCTTTCCCACTGAGCTCCATTCTGAGGGGCCCTTCTCCACCAAACTCCATTCTGAGGGGCCCTTTCCCACCGACCTCCATTCTGAGAGGCCCTTGCCAACCGACCTCCATTCTGAGGGGCCCTTGCTCACAGACCTCCATTCTGAGGGGCCCTTCACCACTGACCTCCATTCTGAGGGGCCCTTCCCCACAGACCTCCACTCTGAGGGGCCCTTCCCCAATGACCTCCATTCTGAGGGGCCCTTGCCTACTGACCTCCATTCTAAGGGGCCCTTGCCTACTGACCTCCATTCTGAGGGGCCCTTCCTCACTGACCTCTATTCTGGGGGGCCGTTTCCCACAGACCTCCATTCTGAGGGGCCCTTGCCTACTGACCTCCATTCTAAGGGGCCCTTGCCTACTGACCTCCATTCTGAGGGGCCCTTCCCCACTGACCTCCATTCTGAGGGGCCCTTTCCCACAGACCTCCATTCTGAGGGGCCCTTTCCCACAGACCTCCATTCTGAGGGGCCCTTTCCCACTGACCTCCATTCTGAGGGGCCCTTTCCCACAGACCTCCATTCTGAGGGGCCCTTTCCCACAGACCTCCATTCTGAGGGGCCCTTTCCCACTGACCTCCATTCTGAGGGGCCCTTGCCCACTGACCTCCATTCTGAGGGGCCCTTTCCCACAGACCTCCATTCTGAGGGGCCCTTTCCCACAGACCTCCATTCTGAGGGGCCCTTTCCCACAGACCTCCATTCTGAGGGGCCCTTTCCCACAGACCTCCACTCTGAGGGGCCCTTGCCCACTGACCTCCATTCTGAGGGGCCCTTTCCCACAGACCTCCATTCTGAGGGGCCCTTGCTCACTGACCTCCATTCTGAGGGGCCCTTGCCCAATGACTGCCCATGTAAGGGGACACATTTCTCTGCTCGGGGTGTTATTTTCGGGATCCATGGAACACGGAGAGCTGGGGATACATTTTGGGGTTTTGGACCCGACCAGGAAACGATTTTGGGGTTCCTCAATGCTGAGAAGGGCAGATCTGCAGACGTCAGGACTGAACCCACAATAATCCGGCTCTCCCCTCCATCCTCTCACACAACACACAGATCATTTCTGTACTCCCAGACCTTTCTTTTCCCCCTCCTAGATTATTGTCCTTCATTCTGAGTCTCTGATTGGAGGAGGACAGTGGTGACCTTTTCTCCTGGCAGGTTTATGGTGCAGTACAGCAGAGTGGTCGGCACTTCCGCCTGGCAGCACTGGGCTCATCGGTTCCAAAACACCAACCACAGTTCTACCTGCCTGGAGTTTGTATGTTCTCCCTGCGCCTGCGTGGGTTTCCTCCGGGTACTCCGGTCTCCTCCCACACTACAAAGACATGCTGGGAGGTGAGTTGGCCCCGGTATGTGTATGAATGTGAGTTGGGGACATTAGAGTGTAAGCTCCTGGGGGCAGGGACTGGTGTGAATGTACAATGTAAAGCTCTGTGTACAGCACTATATGAGCTCCTGAAATAAATGGTGATCTATATACCACCCTATAGTATATCCGATTGCCCCCCAGGGGCGGACCCGGATTACCCCCCGAGGGGGCGGACCCCGGATTACCCCCCGAGGGGGCGGACTTCCTCCTGTCCTATATATATATATATATATATAAAATAAATTCTCTTCTCTGATTGTGAATTATTAGGAGGATTTTTCTTCATTCATTTCATTCTCTGCCATTAGAAGTGCAGCAGATGGATGGAGATCGTCTATCAGAGGAGAGGCAGCGCCACCTGCAGGCTGACTGAGGGTATTACAGTGACACTTATAGACCATCTATGAATGAAGTGGCAGCTAACCACCCCGGGATCTGGTGTAGGGATCGTCTGCCAGGCACTCGCCATACCGGCCACCATGTGATGGAACGATTGGAATTTTATCTTTTCATCAAAATCACAAAGAATTCAACGACATAAAATGGAAGCGAATTGGACGGAAATTGCCGCCATCAGACGCGGCGTAACAATCTGGTTCGGATGAAATCGTTTTTCCTCATTTTCATTTCATTTCAATTCGATCGATTAATAAACTCCATTAAAGGTGCAAATTTTATGCCCAGATTGGACTTCACAAACGGCAGAATTCTATTGGCCGGCTGACCTCCTGGGTGGAAGATCGCCTCATTGATGGCAAAGACTTCTGATTGGTGATTGCAGTTCCTAGAGGCAGGAAAGGCGTGTCCTGTGTATGGTGAGCTTAAAGCGGAACTCCGCCCACAAAATATCTGAATGTTCTCTATAAAACAGTCACAAAGGATACAAATTGTTATAAAGAAAAATGAAATAATATGCAAGACTAAAAAAAGGTGCAGCGCTACAAATGTGTATATAAAAAAGGTGTAAAGTCAGTAATAAGTGAAGACGCAAAACAAAAACAAACAACACTAATACTGGAATATTTGTTGGAAAATAAAACGTGCGTTAGGCGTGAAATTCAGAACCATTAATGATAAACTCAATTCGAATAACATCTACGGGTCACGTGACTCCATATGAGCAAAAATGAAAAATAAAGTGAAGAAATATAAATGAATAAACAATATACAAAAATGAAGTGTGATGTCAGGAGGTAATTAGATCAACCCTAATACATTGTAACAATCCGCGGTGATTGAGCTCTAGTGGTGAATGCGAATTGAAGAAATCGTGTCAGTCCGACTGTTTTTTCAAGGTCATGGCAGCCCATTTTTATTCAAAGGAAACAGAAAGTTCAGAAATAAACATCAGATTCCCTCGCAGGGTATTCAGCATTACAGTCCTGCTTCAGAACCACCAGCATTCAGCCTTCCTGGATAAAACACGGCACTCCTGCTCAGGCCTTCCACCTTAGGCCTTCCACCTTAGGCCTTCCACCTTAGGCCTGTCACCTTAGGCCTGTCACCTTAGGCCTTTCATCTTAGGCCTGTCACCTTAGGCCTTCCACCTTAGGCCTGTCACCTTAGGCCTGTCACCTTAGGCCTTTCATCTTAGGCCTGTCACCTTAGGCCTTCCACCTTAGGCCTGTCACCTTAGGCCTTTCATCTTAGGCCTGTCACCTTAGGCCTTTCACCTTAGGCCTGTCACCTTAGGCCTTTCATCTTAGGCCTTCCACCTTAGGCCTTTCATCTTAGGCCTGTCACCTTAGGCCTTCCACCTTAGGCCTGTCACCTTAGGCCTTTCATCTTAGGCCTTTCACCTTAGGCCTTCCCACCTTAGGCCTGTCACCTTAGGCCTTTCACCTTGGGCCTTCCACCTTAGGCCTGTCACCTTAGGCCTTTCACCTTAGGCCTTTCACCTTAGGCCTTCCACCTTAGGCCTTCCACCTTAGGCCTTCCACCTTAGGCCTGTCACCTTAGCCTGTCACCTTAGGCCTTTCATCTTAGGCCTGTCACCTTAGGCCTTCCACCTTAGGCCCTGTCACCTTAGGCCTGTCACCTTAGGCCTTTCATCTTAGGCCTGTCACCTTAGGCCTTCCACCTTAGGCCTGTCACCTTAGGCCTTTCATCTTAGGCCTGTCACCTTAGGCCTTTCACCTTAGGCCTGTCACCTTAGGCCTTTCATCTTAGGCCTTCCACCTTAGGCCTTTCATCTTAGGCCTGTCACCTTAGGCCTTCCACCTTAGGCCTGTCACCTTAGGCCTTTCATCTTAGGCCTTTCACCTTAGGCCTTCCACCTTAGGCCTGTCACCTTAGGCCTTTCACCTTGGGCCTTCCACCTTAGGCCTGTCACCTTAGGCCTTTCACCTTAGGCCTTTCACCTTAGGCCTTCCACCTTAGGCCTTTCATCTTAGGCCTGTCACCTTAGGCCTTTCACCTTAGGCCTTCCACCTTAGGCCTTTCATCTTAGGCCTGTCACCTTAGGCCTTTCATCTTAGGCCTTCCACCTTAGGCCTTTCACCTTAGGCCTTCCACCTTAGGCCTTTCATCTTAGGCCTGTCACCTTAGGCCTTTCATCTTAGGCCTTCCACCTTAGGCCTGTCACCTTAGGCCTTCCACCTTAGGCCTGTCACCTTAGCCTTCCACCTTAGGCCTTTCACCTTAGGCCTTCCACCTTAGGCCTGTCACCTTAGGCCTGTCACCTTAGGCCTGTCACCTTAGGCCTTCCACCTTAGGCCTGTCACCTTAGGCCTTTCACCTTAGGCCTTCCACCTTAGGCTTTTCACCTTAGGCCTTCCACCTTAGGCCTTTCACCTTAGGCTTTGGTCTTTGTGCTTCACCACCCGGGGGAGGGGGAGGTACTCCTACCATAAAACGTGGACACATGCGCCAGCGGCATGTATGGAATCCAGGATCTCAGGCCACGATCTCCAATAGCTAAAACGGTGCTCTCAGCAATGGAAGACGACCACAATCTCCTGATCTGTATGATATCTTTAAAGTGGTTTAAACCTCACAGAGCACTTTGTGCTACAGGTAAGTCTATGATAAGGCCTATAATCAGATCTATAATAAGACTTACCTGTAGATACCCCAGATATCTCCTAGACCTGCGCGATTTAGGAGATATCCCCTGTAATTGCATGAGCCGACCTCCTGGGCACATGAAAGTGCAGCAAAGTGAAGCAAAGTGCAGCAAAGTGAGGCAATGTCACGTACGTGCCGTTTGCTTCAGTGAGTGTTCCGTTACCGGCGGCTCCCACGCACATACCCAATCACAGCGCCAGAGCCGCGACACCCGGCCAGTGCTGTGTACCAGCATAGTAGCTCATTATGCCTTTGTCTTGCAGGTGTTAGTTTCTGTTTCTGTTTTTTTTTTTAGTGGGTTTACAAGCACTTTAAGGATTTCCTCCAGCAGTGGGTAAAAGGCGAGGCTTCCACATGGCGTCGATCAAACAACGTATGGATCTAAAGATATATAAAAAGTACAAACATGATTGAAGATTTGTACATTTAAAATGTGATCATGAAAAATTCATAAAACAGGCGCAGTGTGCAGAGCTTAGCAGGCAAGAACCCCAATGCGTTTCGTCCTATGGGACTTCAACTGGGGTCCACGTTTTATGGTAGGAGTACCTCCCCCTCCCCCGGGTGGTAAAGCACAGTCCTGGGTGTTTTAGGAATATTGGAACTTCTATGTTTTTGAGATCCATTTGATTTTTATGCCATCATCGGCCATTCCTGAGGAGTTCCTCCTGACACTCATCATTGATGGACTTTATATTGTGTTATATGTATTAAGTCGATCGAATTACCTCCTGACATCACACTTCATTAAAGTATATTGTTTATTCCTATTTATATTTCTTCACTTTATTTTGATTTTTGCTCATATGGAGTCACGTGACCCGTAGATGTTATTAGGATTGAGGTTATCATTAATAGCAGCGAATTTAACGACTAATTATTTATTTTTTCCATGACATATTCCAGTGTTAGTTTTGTTTGTTGTTTTGCGCATTTATTAATTACTGACTTTACACCATTTTTATACACACATTTCTAGCGCTGCACTTTTTTTATCACAAGGATATAAATTCGCTCTGTGAGAACCAAATGTCTTCACAAACCCAGATACTACCTTGTAAAAGTATATGTGACGTCATCACTGGGCTGTACATAACCTGTGCAGGGAGCAGAACTGTGGGAGGGGCCCAGAGGGCTCCACCCACCACAGGAGGGGGCGGAGAGAAGACCAGTCCTCCTGTACAAGGAGATAGAGCAGTGGGAAGGGCCCAGCAGGTTTCACCCACTACATGAGGGGGCGGAGACAAGACCAGTCACCCTGTACAAGGAGGCAGAGCAGGGGGAGGGGCCATCAGGCTCCACCCCCCACAGAAGGGGCGGAGAGAAAAACAGTCACCCTGCACTAGGAAAGAGCAGAGCTGTGGGAGGGGCCCAGCAGGCTCCACCCACTACAGGAGGAGCGGAGAGAAGACCAGTCACCCTGCACTAGGAAAGAGCAAAGCAGTAGGAGGAGCCCAGCAGGTGCGCACACGCCCACTGCACGACGGTGATGGGCGTGGCCGGCGGCCCGCAATCGCTCCATAGAGAGACAGAACGCTGATCTCTCAATGTAAACAAACAGATCTCCGTTCTGTCAGGAGTAGAGGGGGATCGTCTGTTCCTAGCGATCGATCTCTAATCCCACTCAGTCCCCTCCCCCACAGTTAGAAACACACTTAACCCCTTGATCGCCCCCTAGTGTTATCCCCTTCCCTGCCGTGACATTTATATAGTAATCAGTGGCTATTTTTAGCTCTGATCGCTGTATAAATGTCACTGGTCCCAAAAAAGTTTCAAAAGTGTCCGATCTGTCCGCCGCAATGTCGCAGTCACGGTAAAAACGCAGATTGCCGCCATTACTAGTAAAAAAATAATAAAAATAAATAAAAAGTCCATAAATCTTTCCCCTATTTTGTAGACACGATAACTTTTGCGCAAACTAATCAATAAACGCTTATTGGGATTTTTTTTACCAAAAATCTGTAGAAGAATACGTATCGGCTGAGGACTGAGGAAGAAGATCGATTTTTTGGGGGACATTTATTATAGCAAAAAGTACAAAATATTGTTTCCAAATTGTCGCTCTTTTTCTTGTTTATAGCGCAAAAAATAAAAAACGCAGAGATGATCAAATACCAGCAAAAGAAATCTCTATTTGTGGGGAAAAAAATGGACACCAGTTTTGTTTGGCTACAACGTCGCACGACCGCGCAATTGTCAATTAAAGTGACACAGTGCTGAAATACAAAAGATGGCCTGGTCAGAAGGGGTAAAACCTTCCAGGGCTGAAGTGGTTAAAGAAAGTTCTGATAAATAATATGGATGGAATATTTTTATTGGTTCCTCCTCCGGCTGCTCCATGGGGGCCCCATAATATGAACTTTTATAAATCACCAGCATAGAAATCTATCCAGTGACCTCATCTAGTGACCTCATCCAGGGACATCTCAGCATGCAGTACCAGCCTGTGGCCGGCAGGTGGCGCTGTGGTCTCAGGGCGTCTCCTCCAGCGATGAGCTCACCGCCTCAGGCCCCCTCACACACACATTAGCTGCCCCCTCCATTGCCTGAACATAAAGTGCGATGATTTGTGACTTCCGCTCCTCATTCCGGCACGGAGCGGGACGGGAACGGAGCAGTTCGGTTTCCCGCGCGGACACGTCTCCGGTTATAAGGGAAGTCGGACGTTTCCTTGTTTTCCGGCACCTCCCTGGACAGCCCTGAGCCGGGGCCCTGAGGCCGCGCCGGGTGACGTCATTCTTTGTGGTGGCCGCAGTGGCAAGATGGCGGCGGAGAGGAAAGTGATGGAGGCTGAAGGAGAGGAAGACGAGGGGCAGAGCCTGTGGTGAGGAGGACCCCGGACCGTGTGACAGATGAGAACCCCTCCCACCACCCCCCCTGTGACAGGAGAAAACCCCTCCCACTACCCCCCTCTGACAGGAGAGAACCCCTCCCACCACCCCCCCTGTGACAGGAGAAAACCCCTCCCACCACCCCCCTCTGACAGGAGAGAACCCCTCCCACTACCCCCCTCTGACAGGAGAGAACCCCTCCCAACATCCCCCCTGTGACAGGAGAGAACCCCTCCCACCACCCCCCCTCTGACAGGAGAGAACCCCTCCCACTACCCCCCTCTGACAGGAGAGAACCCCTCCCAACATCCCCCCTGTGACAGGAGAGAACCCCTCCCATCACCCCCCCTCTGACAGGAGAGAACCCCTCCCACTACCCCCCTCTGACAGGAGAGAACCCCTCCCACCATCCCCCCTGTGACAGGAGAGAACCCCTCCCACCACCCCCCCCTCTGACAGGAGAGAACCCCTCCCACCATCCCCCCTGTGACAGGAGAGAACCCCTCCCACCACCCCCCCTCTGACAGGAGAGAACCCCTCCCACTACCCCCCTCTGACAGGAGAGAACCCCTCCCAACATCCCCCCTGTGACAGGAGAGAACCCCTCCCACCACCCCCCCTCTGACAGGAGAGAACCCCTCCCACTACCCCCCTCTGACAGGAGAGAACCCCTCCCACCACCCCCCCTCTGACAGGAGAGAACCCCTCCCACCCCCCCCCCCCCTCTGACAGGAGAGAACCCCTCCCACCCCCCCTCTGACAGGAGAGAACCCCTCCCACCATCCCCCCTGTGACAGGAGAGAACCCCTCCCACCACCCCCCCTCTGACAGGAGAGAACCCCTCCCACTACCCCCCTCTGACAGGAGAGAACCCCTCCCACCACCCCCCCTGTGACAGGAGAAACCCCTCCCACCACCCCCCTCTGACAGGAGAGAACCCCTCCCACTACCCCCCTCTGACAGGAGAGAACCCCTCCCAACATCCCCCCTGTGACAGGAGAGAACCCCTCCCACCACCCCCCCCTGACAGGAGAGAACCCCTCCCACTACCCCCCTCTGACAGGAGAGAACCCCTCCCAACATCCCCCCTGTGACAGGAGAGAACCCCTCCCATCACCCCCCCTCTGACAGGAGAGAACCCCTCCCACTACCCCCCTCTGACAGGAGAGAACCCTCCCACCATCCCCCCTGTGACAGGAGAGAACCCCTCCCACCACCCCCCCCTCTGACAGGAGAGAACCCCTCCCACCATCCCCCCTGTGACAGGAGAGAACCCCTCCCACCACCCCCCCTCTGACAGGAGAGAACCCCTCCCACTACCCCCCTCTGACAGGAGAGAACCCTCCCAACATCCCCCTGTGACAGGAGAGAACCCTCCCACCACCCCCCCTCTGACAGGAGAGAACCCCTCCCACTACCCCCCTCTGACAGGAGAGAACCCTCCCACCACCCCCCCTCTGACAGGAGAGAACCCCTCCCACCCCCCCCCCTCTGACAGGAGAGAACCCCTCCCACCCCCCCTCTGACAGGAGAGAACCCCTCCCACCATCCCCCCTGTGACAGGAGAGAACCCCTCCCACCACCCCCCCTCTGACAGGAGAGAACCCCTCCCACTACCCCCCTCTGACAGGAGAGAACCCCTCCCACTACCCCCCTCTGACAGGAGAGAACCCCTCCCACCATCCCCCCTGTGACAGGAGAGAACCCCTCCCACCACCCCCCCTCTGACAGGAGAGAACCCCTCCCACCCCCCCCCCCTCTGACAGGAGAGAACCCCTCCCACCACCCCCCTCTGACAGGAGAGAACCCCTCCCACTACCCCCCCTCTGACAGGAGAGAACCCCTCCCACCCCCCCCCTCTGACAGGAGAGAACCCCTCCCACCACCCCCCCTCTGACAGGAGAGACCCCTCCCACTACCCCCCTCTGACAGGAGAGAACCCCTCCCAACATCCCCCCTGTGACAGGAGAGAACCCCTCCCATCACCCCCCTCTGACAGGAGAGAACCCCTCCCACCATCCCCCCTGTGACAGGAGAGAACCCCTCCCACCATCCCCCCTGTGACAGGAGAGAACCCCTCCCACCACCCCCCCCTCTGACAGGAGAGAACCCCTCCCACCATCCCCCCCTGTGACAGGAGAGAACCCCTCCCACCACCCCCCTCTGACAGGAGAGAACCCCTCCCACTACCCCCCTCTGACAGGAGAGAACCCCTCCCAACATCCCCCCTGTGACAGGAGAGAGCCCCTCCCACCACCCCCCCTCTGACAGGAGAGAACCCCTCCCACTACCCCCCTCTGACAGGAGAGAACCCCTCCCACCACCCCCCCTCTGACAGGAGAGAACCCCTCCCACCCCCCCCCCCCTCTGACAGGAGAGAACCCCTCCCACCACCCCCTCTGACAGGAGAGAACCCCTCCCACCATCCCCCCTGTGACAGGAGAGAACCCCTCCCACCACCCCCCTCTGACAGGAGAGAACCCCTCCCACTACCCCCCTCTGACAGGAGAGAACCCCTCCCACTACCCCCCTCTGACAGGAGAGAACCCCTCCCACCATCCCCCCTGTGACAGGAGAGAACCCCTCCCACCACCCCCCCTCTGACAGGAGAGAACCCCTCCACCCCCCCCCCCCTCTGACAGGAGAGAACCCCTCCCACCACCCCCCCTGTGACAGGAGAGAACCCCTCCCACCACCCCCCCTGTGACAGGAGAGAACCCCTCCCACTACCCCCCCCCTGTGACAGGAGAGAACCCCTCCCACCACCCCCCCTCTGACAGGAGAGAACCCCTCCCACCACCCCCCCTGTGACAGGAGAGAACCCCTCCCACCATCCCCCCTGTGACAGGAGAGAACCCCTCCCACCATCCCCCCTGTGACAGGAGAGAACCCCTCCCACCATCCCCCCTGTGACAGGAGAGAACCCCTCCCACCATCCCCCCTGTGACAGGAGAGAACCCCTCCCACCATCCCCCCTGTGACAGGAGAGAACCCCTCCCACCCCCCCTCTGACAGGAGAGAACCCCTCCCACCACCCCCCTGTGACAGGAGAGAACCCCTCCCACTACCCCCCCCTGTGACAGGAGAGAACCCCTCCCACCACCCCCCCTGTGACAGGAGAGAACCCCTCCCACCACCCCCCCTGTGACAGGAGAGAACCCCTCCCACCACCCCCCCTGTGACAGGAGAGAACCCCTCCCACCACCCCCCTGTGACAGGAGAAGAACCCTCCCACCACCCCCCCCTCTGACAGGAGAGAACCCCTCCCACCACCCCCCCTCTGACAGGAGAGAACCCCTCCCACCACCCCCCCCCCTCTGACAGGAGAGAACCCCTCCCACCACCCCCCCCCCTCTGACAGGAGAGAACCCCTCCCACCACC